>JAYJMB010088477.1:0-19380 GCA_036873735.1 Pouteria campechiana | reverse complement strand
CCTTACTCACACTACTACAGAAAATTAGATTGGAGCAAGGTTCTAAATTTGGGTGCCCACGACAGCACCACCAGTGAGCACTGATTAAGCTGCTGGTCTAAGTCAGCATTTGCATTTCACACATACTTGTCATATTAGGTGAGATATTGTTGTTTTTTCAAGCCGCTCAACTAGATCAGGTATATTTTATAAGTATTTTGACTGAACGATAGGGAAATGCCCGCATACCTAACCCTTCATATATATATTTTTTAATTTTTTACAAAAAAATCACATAGTATTTATAAAAATGATCAGGATATACCTATATTCTATGCTTGTTCAATTCATTTTAAAACCCACATGATGGAAATTTTATAATATTTTTAGCAAAGAAATAAACAAAAATGCCCTAACTTGGGGCAATATGGAAGTGTGGATGTTTGGAGTGCTAGGTTGGTAAATTCAGCCTCACTTCAATCCTTCCATTCATTCACACGCAATCAGCTAAAATTCCTGCATAAAATATGTGAAATCGACAGAGAGAGACTTTTGAACCTATGATGTATCTGATTTCGGGTTTGGTTTAGGAACATGTTGATTGGACTGAGGAGAGTTTTATCGTAGACATGACTCTGGGACTGAACAATTTCAATCCTTCCTTTCTCGTACTTTTTAAATTATTATTCTTGTTTTTTTTATCATTATCTCTAGATTTTTACTTATTATATATTTTTTAAATCATTGCCTTACATTTTTGATAATAATCATGTTATTTATCTTTTTTTTACCACGAGCGTAGGTATTTCATGTCTTATAGTTTTATACATGGGATTGCTAGTGAAATATTCTATTTGTTTTCTTTGGAACCTTATGCATGTAAAATATTCAGAGATGGTTGTTGGGCGTGATTCAAGCCATTTATTGGTTGTGCAATCAATCTCATGGCTATTCCCATTGATAACGGGACCACCTTTTGACAGCAAACTTAGGATACAATATATAAATCTACTAAAACAGTAATTTACCTTGTACCTAGTGGAAAATGAAAGCCGAATGCAATTTTAGTGTGAGATTTGGGCTTAATACCTAAGTTAGAGAGAGAAGCTTCTTTAAAATCATTGGGATGAGAAATGTTTCAATAGAAACGTTTCTAATGTGTAAACTTTTTGTTTTCCATAATCTTTGTTGAGTTTATGTGTATAGTTTTGATAACAACAAGACTTGTCTATAACTTTAACTTAATCTATTGAAGTTTTGCAAAGATTTTGAGCAATAGAGAAACCCACATAAGAGATAGAATGGGTCATCGAAGTTTGTCATGTCTACTAGAATGATATTTTCAAAGCTTAAGATTGACAAAGTCAACAAAAGAAGCAACAAGTATAAAAAGGTTTATCATGATCGCTGTTCACATGGATGATTTTGAATCATCCACAAAGGAATCTTGTAACATTCACAGAAAAGTTGATAGAGGTTTTTTGAGATCTTTACAAAGGTCATATTTGATAGAAGAAGTGACGAAGGAGACGACAGAGCTCTTTAGGCCAACTTACACCTATAGAGGAATCGACAAAGGTAGTGACGACAACAGAGGTTTGTAATCCTAACTATTAGTTCGTGTGGGATTCTAACAAGGCATCTTAATGGTTAGATTTTAATAATCTTCTTCCAAATGGTCAAGAATTGCTTTAGAACTTAAAAATATAAGTTTCATTAAAGAGAAAAAGGATTCTTGGAGGTTCTTAGAAATAAAAATGAGGCATTCACAAGAGAACTTAAGGCTTTCAAGTGCATTCACTCCACTGTGTCTCAACTTTCAATGACCTTTAAGTTATATCAAATCCTACACAAGAGGAGTTTGAAGCACATTGTATTCATTTATTAAGAGTTCTTACTGTCTCGATGAGACCCATATGATTCCACAATAGATGATAGAACCCAAAGTTGGGATACCTTGGAGAGTGAGAGTAGGTATTGAGTTGGCCTAAACTATTATATTTCTCTGTATGCTCATTATTGTGTGTACTTGTGTGCTTTTATTATTATCTATTTCTTGCACTTGCACATCTAGTTGATTTTTCAATATTTATTTGTTTTGTAATTTTCCATACACCCTATTTTTGGGACTGACATTTGGTATTAGAACAACACTAAAATTGGGATTTAAATTTCTTAAAGCTTTACCTTAGTGTGATCTTGTATGATGAATAGTTTTTGTAGAATCATAGAGGGTCAATCGACCATTAGACCTCCGTATTTTGATGGAGAATATTAAAAGACGAGAATAAAAAACTTTTTGATTCCTAATAATTATAAGTTGTGGAAGATTATAAAGGATGGAACAATTCTCTCTACCTGTGAGGAGAGTAATTGGATTGGACATTAGATTAGTTTGGTTAAATGCTAGAGCTAAGAATGTTCTATCTCTCTCTCTCTCTCTCTCTCTTTCTCTCTCTCTCTCTCTCTCCTTCTAAGTTTTAAGAAATATCCTCATATGAAACTTTTAAAGAAATTTGGAACCATCTGCAAGTAGTTCATGAGGAGACAAGGCAAATGAAGGAAATTAAAATTAATTTATTTGTCCATAAATATTAAATATTCTATATGTGTGAGGGTGAGTCCATTTCTAAATTATTTTTTATTTTTTAAGACTCACTAATAACTTAAAAGGGTTAGGCCAAGAGATTTCTTATTCTAAGCAGGTAAAGAAGATTTTGAGTTCTCTTCTTATGGAATGAATGTTAAGGATCATTACAATTGAAGAGACTAAAGACTTGAATAAGATTTTTGTTGAAGAATTGATGAAGTCATTGATGACCCATGAAATTTGGATGGATAAGAAAGAAGGAAAGAAAAAGAAAATAGTTCATAGCTACGAAAGTACAAAATGATCATGTAGTGAGGGGGAGAAGAAAAAGAAAATAGTAAATTCAGTAGAATATTATAAATATAAAAATTTAGTAGAATATTTTAAATATAATTGTAAAGAAGAAGAAGATAATTAAAAGAAGAAGATGAAGAAATATATCTTTATATAACTAACTTCTAAAAAGATCTAAAGAAATGGCTTCTTGACCCTAAATGAACAAAACAACATTATTTTGTTTGAGGGAGCTGAAGGCTAGGTAAGTAAAGTATTATATTTCTAATATTAAAACTTTAACTTTTTATATTTTTAGCCTTCATCACTTTATCTCTTATAGGAGAACCATCTTGCATATAGTTTTGCAAGAGGAGATATATGATTAATCATCTAATACTTGGACTAAGGTGAAAATTATATAAGCTAGATGACTTTGGTTTGACTCTGAGAAATAAAGCAATTTTTTAAATTTTGCATAGTTGAGTTTTGGTTCTTATTATTTAAACTATGCATCTTAGGGATAGTGATTCATTTTTCCGATATCAAATCCCTAACTCCTATATTTTGATTTGATTTAGACTAAGAAAGGGGGAGTAAAAAAATTCAGAAATGTATTTCAAAAGTTGAAATTCTAGATCTTTCACTCCCTAGATCTTTTTATTATAATAACAAGGGAGAGAATGATATGACTTATTTACAATTTGAGGGAAAATAATATCAAAAGGGGGAGAATGTTGATCTTGTATTATTATTTTTGAAATATGGAATAT
Source organism: Pouteria campechiana (assembly GCA_036873735.1). Taxonomy (NCBI): domain Eukaryota; kingdom Viridiplantae; phylum Streptophyta; class Magnoliopsida; order Ericales; family Sapotaceae; genus Pouteria; species Pouteria campechiana. The sequence continues at coordinate 15,765 of JAYJMB010088477.1, read as the reverse complement.
TGAATTATGTTAAAAATGTGGATTGTTTTAGTATATGAATAGAAATGAAACAAAATCCAAGGGGTCACTAAATAAAATAGATAGGGGGAGTTTACACCTTGTTTATTAGCATATTTTTATTGTCATAAGTCATTCAGTTTTGTCATTATAAAAAGGGGGAGAATCAAGTCTAGGTATGTAGTTTTGATGACAATAAAATTTGTCTATAACTTGACAATGAAGTTTTGTTAAGATTTTGAATAACAGAGGAACTCATAGAGGAGATAAGATAGGCTATAGAGGTCTATCGCGGCCAATGGAAAGACATTTTAGAAGCTTGGAACTAATAAAGGAAGTTATAGAGGAAGTAACTAGGGTGTCAAAAGTCTATCACACTCTTTGCTTAGATAAGTGTTCCAAGTCACATCGATAAAGGAATCATGCAATGTTGATAGAGAAAGCAACAAGGGTGACAGAGGTCTGTCATAATGGCTGTCCATGTAAATGATTTTGAATCATCAATAGAGAAGTCATGCAATGTTTAGAGAAGAGTCGACAAAGGTTTATTGAGATCTTTGCAAAGGTCATATTCCATAGAGGAATCAATAGAGGAGACCATGGAGATCTTTGAACCAACTTATGCTTATAGAGGAATCAACAGAGGAAGTGATGACGACAACAGAGGTCTATTGTCCTAACTATCAGTTTGTACAAAATTTTAAAAAGATATCTCAATGGTTAGTTTTCAACAGTCTTCTTTTAAATAGTTAAATATTGCTTTAAAACTTATAAATACAAGTTCCATTGAAGAGAAATAGGATTTTTGGAGGTTACTTAAGCTAAAAATGAAGCATTTATAAGTTTCCAAGTGCATTCACTCTACTGTGTCTAAACTTCCCATGAGCTTCAAACTATATTAAATCCAACCTAAGAGGAATCTAAAGCACATTGTATTCATTGAGTAATCTTTACCCTTGAGCAATCTTTATACACACCTCAGCTTTACTTAGAGGTATTTCATTGTATATTTTCATATTTGGGTTTTTGGGTCTCCATTAGCAAAGAAGGAAAACCCTTATAGCAATGGTATGTTATAAGAGTTCCCTAGTAAGCTCGGAAAAACTAGGTGGGTTGTTAAGAGTTTTCGATGATCTCAATGAAACCAAGCATGTGATTCTATAGTAGATAATGGAACCTAAGGTTGAGATAACTTGGAGAGTAGAGTAGGACTTGAGTTAGCCTAAATTACTATATTTTATTGCTCATTGTTGTGTATACTTTTATATTTTCACTGCTTTCTCTTTCTTGCACTTGCATATCTAGTTAGTTTTCCACTTTTGCTTAATTTCGTGATTTGCCATGCACCATGTTTTAGAGACTAACAATCTTTTAAGTTTTTATTAAATTTAAGCCATTTATTGTATTTATTATAAGCTTTTATGTTAAGATAGCAAAAATCATCATGATTGAATAGGTCAGTGGGCCAAAATATTTAAAAATATTTTAAAGCAATTTTATGAGTTTAAATTTATTGTGGCCCACTATCATATATAATTATGGTGATTTTTAATATCTTGACTTAAAAACTTACAATAAATATAATGGGCGGCTTTGATTTGATAAAAATATCAAAGATTGTAAAAAAATGAAAAGGCTTTTTATTGAAGCATTTCCCTTCATTGAATAGTGTATTTTGGATAAAAGTTAACATTAAGAGCACATATGAATAATTTGAATACTTGTAGTGACCATTAATATTAGGTGGGGTATTGTCTAAAGGCACTTCATATAATTCTAATTATATCTAAGTGAGCCACAAAATTCGACCAAAGTTAATCATTGAAAGGGGATTTTTATATTTAAAAAAAATTAATTGGTCAAACTTTGATCTACCCAAGTTCTATTAGAAATCTTAACAACCATTAATTAGGGAACTTATGTGCTAAATATTTTCATAAGTAGAGGTGAATATGCAAAATCAACAATTATAAAGTAAAAATTGCAAAATCAAAAAGATAAGTGAGTTGATTGCAAATAGACCTATTATAAAAAATCCAAGACATGACTAATGTGTATGCAAATTAGTTATTTTTTAAAGTAGGGGCAAATAAGAAAGTTTGAAAATAAGTGAAACATATGAAAAAAGTAAAAATAATAGTAGTAAAGTAGCGAACAAAAATAGGTTAGATAATTTTTTTTATAAGAGATAAAAAGATTGATGAAAAAACATATCAATATTTTTTATATAAGAAGGGTAAAACATATATCCATAAAATTTAAAATAATATTAGTAGAGCAATAAACAAAAATAAAATAAATAGAATTTTTATAAGAAGATAAAATTAATAATATAAAAGATAAATTTTACTATAAAATGACATGAAAAGGATTCCATAAAAGATAAAATAATTGTTAGATATTATTTTAAACGCTAGAGGAAGGGCTTGAACCTTCGACCTTGTGGTTAACAGCCACACGCTCTAACCAACTGAGCTACTCCAGCCAAGTGCTTTTTCCAAAGAATAATTACTGTCATATGCTTGTTTAATCTGCTTGTTACTTAATTCTAATTTTAGTACCTAATTAGCAACGGAACATTATTCAATGGCTGAGACCAAAATATCTAATTTCTAAATGCCTTACATGAAATGAATATTAAATAGTTAAGAAGCTAAAGGGGCAGCATAATTGCATGTTTAATATTGTTAGATGCATATCTTTCCCCCTTCCAGTTGCAGCCTCCAACAATGCAAAGACAAAGTAAAGAATAAAGATATCCTAAAAAGTAGCCAGCTTTTAAACTTTAAAGTGGGCCTGCATGCAATTAAACATTGGTGGCACCCATCATCCGTTCCTTTTTTTATATTAGTTCATCTGACGTCGACATCTTCGTACGTAGGAGTTTCGAAAATTGTCCAGTCCGGCCCACGTTTTGGACATCTATGTCTCTCACAAAATACAAACATATCCCATGTTCAACCAAGTAAAGCTCAAGTACGCATTCTTCTGTTTGGATAGAATGTATCGGGAAGGGAGCATGTTTGGAAGGGAAGTGTACTAAGAAAGTACAGTAGAAGATGATCTTAGTAATATAAGCATTTTAATAAAAAATAAAGAAAAATAATTTAAAATGTATGTAATAATAAGAAAAAATAAAGTTATTTTATATTGCAGTTAAGATATTGTATTAGTTTAAAAAGGAGTATAGGAAAAAGTATATTAGTAATATACTTTTTTCCTAATGCAACAAAATGGGGCTTTTTTTTTCTTCAATTATAAACATTTAAAAGTCTTCTGTAGTTATTGAACATGGAATAGTAGTCATAAGTGATTAATAGGAGAAAGTGGCCCCCCACATATGATTGGTAATCCCAGAAGTAATCTCATACTATCATGTACGCATTTCATATGCCCCTCCCCCCCGACTCATTTCATTTTCTTAATTCCTTGTTGCAATCTCTCTCTCTCTCTCTCTCTCTCTCTCTCTCTCTCTCTCTCTCTCTCTCTCTCTCTCTCTCTCTCTCTCTCTCTTCTTTTCTCAATTCCTCGTTGCATGGGACCAAATCCCCACAGTTATACACTCCTAAAAAATCTCTTCATTAGAGTTTTACAATTAAAAATATCATTCACAAATATGATTAATTTTAACCTACATATCATTGATAAATAGAATATGTCTAATCAAATCAACAGAAGACTGCAATTCTAATTACTTCTAGAATGATCATCCGGCTTTAATCCAAATCCATAATTGATTTTAGTTACCCATATTTCAAAATAGGAATTATGAAAAGAAATGTTTTATTTTGAAATGCAAACAACCAACTACAAGTAAACGGAACCTGTAAGTGTAGCTCTACATATAGTCCAACGTCTAAAGCTTCAACTACATAATTACTTAATGCAAAGAATCATTGTAAGTAGACTATTTAAAAGGAATATTCCAATACCCAAAATTGAAAAAAGGATAAAAAAGAAAAAAAGAGCGAAAAATTGCAGCTGTCTGATCTGAATTCATCTCTGCAGGCAACCATATTATCCTCTAAGATATTGAAAACAAGTGTGAGATCTCTTCCTTCTTCGGATTCCCTTCGATGATGGACAGCGTCCTTTGATCCAGATCAATCACAGCCGTACATAGCGTGTAGAGTGTTGGGCCTGAAAATTTCTGATTGCAGAATTAAAGACTGTTGAGTTCAGATTAGCTAGGTGAAACTAGTCCCCTGCTCAGCTCGTAGTGATGTTCACAGCCCGACCAATTCAACCGTCTGATTCAATTGAATTGATTGGTTTAGTATATTTTTAAAAATAATTAAAAAATGATAATATACAAGTTTGAAATATTAGATTGTAGATATTAATTTAAATGAAGGCAAGGCTTTTTGTTTCTCTTCTCGTGGCACGAGTTTGAACGATGAAAATGGCTTCTTCAAAAATGAAGATGAGGCTTTATACCTGTGGCCTTTCCCAAGCTCATCTTTCCCAAACTCATATAAGCAAGGGCCTTGTGCATAGAGTTTGCTCTTTTTTAAGATATCCATTTAAATACATAGATCTTTTATCATTAGGCTACAAATGCTTATCTATGCTTTTAGGCTATGTTTGGATAGATTGCACCAGCAACGCAAGTGCATTAGGAAAAGTGGATTAGTAATAACAACAGCAATAATATAATTAAGGAAAAATAATTAAAAATATAGATAATAATGAAAAAGGTAAGATTATTATGATCATTAATGTGTGACGAAATCTCAAAAGCTGTGTAGAGAAGAGTGTATTGCATCAGCTGAGCCATAGATGAAGTAGCTGACCTTGCATGTAGATGGGGTATTTCTCATCTGATGTATCTCCAAGGAGTGAGAGGATTTCTGGTTTTGTATCTTTCGGAAGTTCAGCTGCTCTCCTTTGCCTGCAGATGGAGTTGTCGTCGTTTACCTTGCAAGAGAGAGAAACCCAATTTCTCATCATCCTTTCAGCAGGAATAAATTGAATAATGCGTCCATCTAAGTACAGACAATGTAATGCAATCTTATCCACGCTTGAATTGCATGGCTGGTCTGTCCAAAAGCCAAAACTAAGAGTTCAGCATAAGATATGATAATGCCTCCATCTACATACTGACAATATCCAATAATCTATTGCATGCCGTTTTACCAAAAATCAGATTGTGGGATGTGTGACATTGATATTTTTGGATTGGGTTAAAAGAGAGAACAAATTAAAAGGGAGTGTGGGGTACATTTAGATAAAAGGTGTATTTGCTAACGAGTGTATTGGCCGATTGCTTCCATCATTTTGTTAAGATGTGTTTGGTAGTAAGGAAAAGAGGGTGGAAAAGTTTTCTACCTTTTCCACCACCTTTTATATGATAAGACATATTAACTACCTAATTATTATATTTTTTTGATATTACCATTATTTTCAATCTTTGTTTTTCATATTTTCAAAATGAAGCCTATTTATTTTATCTTTATTTATTTTATCGCTAATCATTATCCCTTATTATATTACATTATTGCCATCACTTTTCTATATTCTTTTTTTCTCATCTCTTTTCCTCATATTTTCAATAATTACTTCTATTTTTATTAAAAATATCTACTTTATTTTTATTTAATTGATGACTTATATCATCCCATGGATTGTTCATATCATATTATATTTCAAATGTATTTATCTATTATACTTTGCAACAGATGCCACTTTTCACTGATGAAACATACACTATAATAATTAGTGCAATATAAAAAAAACACAAAATAACATGATGGGCATTCAGAGTAAACAGAGTGCGATAAAGATTGAAAAAGTAAGAGAACAAGTAAAAAAATGCAAAAGTAATAATGATAATTATAGAAACAATGATTGAAAAGAAGAAATGCGGACATAATGTTTATCTTATTTGATCAAAGAATTTTAAGTGTATTTTGTGTGAGGAAAAATTTGGGTAAAAGCCCTATTTTCTTTTTTTCCTTGTACTTATGAGGCATTTAAGCTTTTCTAACTATTTATAACTACTAAATTTTTTTACATTATTATCTATCTTTTATCATAAAAGATTTAATTATTTTGTCCTTATTTACTATGATTAATTAACATCATTCCCATAATGCTACCATTATCACTTTTCTTTTACATCTTCTTAAATATTTTCTCATCTTTTTCTTAGAACCAAATTAAACAAGTGGCCTTTATAAAGCCTAAAAGAATATGTAATAGTGGTCCACCTATCTAAACTTGTTGAAATTCACATCCACGAATTTTTTTTTCCTTTACTTTTTCTTTTTTCCTTCTTAGAAAGAAAGAAAAGAAAAAGACTATGATGGGAGTATTGGTGTCTTCACCTGTTTCACTTGTAGGTGGAGATACATGTTTGCATGGAAGAATGGCATGGAGCCAATGTCCTTAACTGAAACGCGGTTCATCGATGCTGTTTCCACGTTCCAAATCCTACGGCTATGGACATCTACAAGATTGTAGCTGTGCCCAACAGACGCATTCGACGATTGAATTCGCTGAGAGATACAAGAACAAGAGAATCAAAACATGAGGGGAAGAAAACGTACATAGAAATTAGAATTATGGCTGTTTCGAGAGGAATAATTCAGGTTAATGGTCATGCAACTATGGTTAATTAATGATACCATATTTTCAGGAAGTCAATATCATACAATTAGCTTTAATTGTCCCATATTTTTGAGTAGTTGGTGTCATCTTGATGCAACCATATTCAGCTGACCAATAAGAAGAAGACCCATGATGCCCTTTTGGGTGTCACAAAAGAGTGGAAAAGAAAATGGGATGAAAAGTCTTATTTTCCCGCCCATTAATGTGATGCGGCATTTTTATAATTTAATTAACTTTTTTTTTCTTCTTATATATACATATACACATACACACATACATATATATATTTTAATTATTATTCCACCCCTTTTTCATCAAAAATGCTTATTTATTTTATTTATAGTTATTACCTTTACTATATCTGATCATATTTGTTACTATTTTTTGGATTTTTTCCTCAATCTATGCTTCAGTGATTTCTCCATCTATCTATCTATCTATCTATCTATAACTTCTATTAACCTTAGAAACCATATATTAACAAGCTAACATTTTAAATCTCTCCTCTAATGTCTAACTATATTAAGGGTGCATTTGGGACTAAGACAAAATGTAGAAAAGTAAGGAAAAGAGAGAAAGAGATGTAATATAATAGGAAATAATGATTAAAAATATAGTAAATAAATATAAGATAGGTAGGCTTTTGATATGAAAAGATATAAATCATAATTAAAATATATATATATATATATAAAATAATGATCAAAGAAGGGTTGTTAAGTAATTAAAATGTCAAATGCATAAAAAGACATAGGAAAAGGTGGATAAGTTTTTCACTTTTTTTTTCCTCATCACCAAATACACCCTAATGGTTCAAAATTCCAACATAACTAAAATCTAATCACATTTAAGCAATCATGAGTAACGGCTCAAGCATTCACTCTGTAAAAAGTGTTATGCTTCCTAAACAGGAGAACGGTAGACTTTATCCACCCAATCTACCCAATTGACTAGAACACATCTAAAGAAGATGTAATCTAAGTTGGAAAGAAAAGTGCAGTTGGCAATCCCACACCTTGAATGCATCATCGAGGCCGGTCGCTTCAAGCAGATCTCGCGAAATGAAGTTCCGGCCAATGCATCCCGATTTGATCTCTTCCTCCGCCGGCGGCACCGAATTGAGTGTAAACGCCTGCAGACCACGCATGGGTGGTTCAAATTAGAGACACGTTATCTTAATTTCAAATACTGTGGGTCCCACCTCTCACGTGCGGGTTCCGGGCACCAGGCGGGCCACACGTGTACTAAAAGTAAGGATGTGGATCGTCTGCTACCCTGCGTTACCCATACGGCCAAAGTGGGGCCCACAATGTGCGCTTCATTCATCCAGCCGTCCAAAAAGATTTAGAATTCCCTACATTTCTATTTTATTAAAAATAACCAAATAAAACAATCAGTTTTAGTTTTTAGCGCCCGAAATCATGTAGTGATAATAGGGCGTGTTTGGACAAAGAGTTTATTTAAAATTTGCTTCTTTTACGCCCTTTTCAATGTGATGTTTTATTATAGTTTATTTTTAATAATTTCACTGTTTCTCATTATTATCTTTATTACTTAATTTTTTTAATAAAAAGCTTATTTTGCTAATATTATCTCTCATTTTGTTGATATCATCGTATATTTCAATTATGTGTCTATTTTTGTCAGAAGAATTAAAAAATAAAGAGAAATAATTGAAAATACAGGTAATAAGAATACAAAGTAGAGTTATTAAAGATATTTAATGTGTCACTGTTGGCATAAAAAGGAGAAAGAGGTGTTTTTGAAATACACCCTCTCTCAAATGCTTTTAAATAGGCTAACTTAATTTTAATTAGATGCATCATCTAAATCATTAAATATATATTTTTTGATTAACTAAGATAATAATAAAAAAATTTAGAAATAAAAGCTAGTTTTATTGTATTTTTGTGCTAAATATTTTAATTTCTATCATTTTTATTTGGTGCAGCCCACCTGATGAACGGGTAAGATCTCACCAGCCCATGACAGTTGAACCCAAATGCACAGCTCGGGAGCTCTCCCGCGTAAGTGTAGGCCGTGAATCCAAGCCCATCTGCCAGCCTTGCCCTGATCAGATACCTGCATTGCCATCAGCATCGGCAGATGTCAGTTTTCACTTTTCAACGGTTGAGATCGTCCGATCATAATCCACCAGATCTAATCAGATCATTACACGTGGCCAACCAAAGCCACGTTGGCGTCCTCGTTGTGCGCTGCTACGGCGATCGATTCGTCGACGACGAGGACGTCCGAGCAGTCCTCTGCGTTGATCTCAGCCGTCGATGACTCCTCGGTCTTGGGAATGAACGGCAGGATCTCCTTCCTGAAATTCAGCAGCAGTATCTGCAGCTAAAACAAGTCCAACGTGAGTTCCTATCGATTTGCAGCGGTGGGGCCCATCTAATTGGGAATCGGAGCCGTTCACCTGATTGGCCTCTTTCCGATGTTTCTGACCCTGGATTTATAGGATGGTTGGGATTGTTTGGCGGCGGAAAAAGTGATCCATCAGATGAACGGTTGAGATGAAAGAGAGGGCATTACATGGAGGAAGGGCACGCCGCTTCCTTCGGCGATTCCCACCATCTCGTCCCAGTGTCTGGGAAATCTCTCACTGCACGCCAGCAGCAAATCACCACCGTCGGATATATGTACGGTCGGAAACATGAGATCAATGACGAAAAAAAGGAAAAACAAAGATTAGTCCCATAGAAATTGATTAGGGGAATGCTACTAACATGGTGTTTTTCTTCAAAGACATCAACCAGTGTTATAAGTGTTATAACAATTATAAATCAATCCCATATAATTTTTTTGTATAATATTTATTACTTTAATTTATCTTTTTATTTTATTAATAAAATTAAATCTTTTTTAAAAATCTATTATTGAACTAAACTATGCTTAGATTGGATTGGTTAACTGACCGGTTGGTTCGATTTTGATAACATTGGCATGAACACAATTTACAACTTTTATATAATTTTTTTTTTTTAATTCAGGGATCAAGATAGTTTATCTGATTTGCATTAAGGAACAATGGATTATTTGGAGGGGGTTAGATAATATAGTTATTTTTTTTTATCTAGGAAGTATTTTTAGGAATAAAGAATGAGGATCTTTAAAATAAGAATGGATGAAATAATTAAACTGGCTGGATCCAAATTAAGCATCATACCTTGTCTTTACAATTTTTTTATGATCTGAATAATTACTTTGAAGGTGTATTTATTGCAAGGTAAAGGAGAGGTAAAAGCCTCAAGATGGAGTTTCTTTTTTCTTTTCTTTTTTTATATTGATGTGATATTTAATAAAATTTAATTATTCATAATTACTTTACTTATTTTATATTATTATTTATATAATTTAAATTTTTTTATTTATTTTATAGTTAACATCATGATATCATCGCCTTCTTTTTACATCCCACTTATTGTCCTTCTTTTTTAAGCTCTTTTATACTTCTTCCGCTTCAATCCGACGACTGCTCCAGTCAGTATTGCTAGGCTAATAGCTGTGAAAGGGAGCGGAAAGAAACCCCAAAATGGGCAGTTTTAAGAACAAACAGTAGATAGAAAAGCTGTGAGAATTCAATCCAAGAGCAGCTGCGACTCACGATCATCAGACCGTGGGACTGTTATATGATCGAATATTGTTGATTTTATTGTCTTTGAGAAAAAATGAAGAGGGAGACCACCGACCTGTTGGCGTGGGAGAGGGCTTGAATGAGAGGCTGAGATTGCGGGGATCGGGCGATTGGGAGAAGCTGGTGTTGGAGGACGAGATCTGTAGCCACCCTGCTTCTGATGAGATTGGAGAATCTCTGCCCAATGAGGAAGCCCATCTGGTGGCTATCTTCACATGGCCCCACATCAAACACCTCCAGCATCTCTCTCTCTCTCTCTCTCTCTCTCTCTCTCTCTCTCTCTCAAAAAGCATCTTCCATTTCCATCATGTTGTTGCTGTGTTTGAAGGCAGCGGCAGCAGCTCATACCACCCATTTCACTGCACACCACCACCACCTTATCCTCCTCACCTCACACGCCTTTTCATTCCCCAGAGGTGGGGCCCAAAGCTAGATCAGTAACAAATTACAATGGGTGGATCATTTCCCAAATATATTTGAAAGGTCTTGGGCTTTCTTCATTGATCTAGGCTTGGAAAATCTCCAGCACAGTAATCAGGACTAATGCTGAGTCTATTTTAAGGCAAGGAATTTGCTGGGCCGCTACTGGGCTAATATGCCCACCTTAGCTGCATTTTTGCTTGGACACAACTAACTCATACTTATTCTAAGCTAACCCTATTTTTATTTATTAAAATTTGAATTGAATCTTAATCTTAATCTTCCACAGTGTTCGGAGAGGGTGTATTTGACAGGAAAAAATATTTGAAAGACATGATGTGAGTAGAATAAGATATGATGTAATGTTAACTAAAATGACTTTTTGGTAAAAAAGTGAAAGCAATGATTAAAAATATAGATAATAATAATAATAATTAAATTATTAAAAATAGCTATACATAGTGCCATCTCAAAGAAAAAGATGTGGCTAATACACTTATTTTAAAATATGACCTTCATCTAAACAACAAATTTAAGGGCTTTTTTTTTATTATAAATTGTCTGCATTGGCACACAGAATAGGACTATTTTTATTCGTGTCTCACTAATTAGTTCTTCAAAAGATTTATTAGGTTCAAAAATATAGATAATGATAAGAAATATATCTTGAAGATAATTAAATGTCACGTTAGAGAAAAATGAAACACTTTTGCGCTATTAGCTTTTTAAGTTTAGTAGTTTGGGGGAGAGCTAAAAGATATTAAAAATTTATAAATGATTTGTATTAAAATAAAATATATCTAATATTTTAAGGACTCATGTGTAGAACCCAAATAACATTGAAATAACCATTGCTGTGGTATAAGACCTGTGGATTGGTCCTGCAGCCTCACTATGCATTCACCTGACAATTGACATGACACGTACTTTTTCTTGGTGCTAGTAGTAGGGCAGAGCCGTCCCCTACGATGGCGTTGACCGTTTTACAAGCCAAGCCATCGAATTGATGATGAAAATGGAGAAAAGATTTTCAGTATAGACATCCTAAGGTTGAACATGCTTTTTAGAAAAATAAAAAAAATCTCTATGTATTGTAATGCAAGCTTTTGAAGAAATAAAATTTCTTTGACCATTTTCAACCTTTTCATTCATTTTCAGTATAGACATCCTAAGTATGAACATGTTTTTTTTTTTAAAAAAAAAACATATATTTTTCTCTATTTACTATAATGCAAGCTTTTGATGAAATAAAATTTCTTTGAACATTTCAAGCTTTTATTCATTACTGATCCTTCCATTAGAGGACAGCATAATACTGGTAATTTTTCATGTGAGATGAGTATTTACTTCTATCAATTTAAATTTAAGAAATTCAAGCAAAATGACATAAAGCTGTTTATGGAAGAGGGAGAGGGAGAGAATTCCTTCTCAAGAGGATTGCCATTGTTTTTAGGGCTTGATCCCTAAAACAAAATGTGAAAACTGTTCATGTGGAGCTTGCCAAGATGATTTCATGAAATCCATTTCCTTCATTATATCTAATAAAATATGTTTGGTTTTGGAACATTGTATTTAATAAAATATGTTTATTTAAGAAAATAATCATTACTTGTATAAAAGAATTAGGTACCATCAGTTTTGTAGTGAATATAGATCTATTGAAATTCTTAAACCTGTTGAAATTCTTACTCTCTCTATGTTCTACCAAGATTTCTAATTTAAAATCAGATTTCTAATTAAAATGATTTTAGATACTATTATTAAATGAATAATCACAAACGCAATGAATCAGTTGAATTTCCTAAAATCATCTTAGCGAGCCTCACATGACCTCGTTCAACCCGCATGAACCGGTTCAACGAAAGAAAAAATGTGTTAACCAGTTGTGGAAGGATCAGCAGCCTTCTTCCCATGAGAGAGAGAGAATTAGCTTACAGATCAGGGGTGTAAATTGCTTCCCGTTGACTTGCGTTAAGGTTAAATCAATCTTAACCCTATTTATTAAATTAATCCTAACTCTAACCCTATTTTTTAAATTCTAACTCAACCCTAAACTGACCCTAAGAATATCAAGTGTTTTGGTTTAAATTCGAATTGACAAGTGTAGTTAAAAACTATATTAATATCCTAAATATTAATTTTATATTTTAATTTATTTTGAATAAATATTTTATGGTAACTAAAATAAAAATTTTAATTTCAATACTATTAAAATATTATTTCTACAAGAATTTTTCTATGTTTTAATATAAAAAAGCTCATTTATATTGCCTATGTCATTCTAAAAAAAATACAATTAAATTGCCAAGATTCATAATTTAGAAAGAAAAAAAAAACATATTTTGTCAAGACTTGTTATATGAGCCATTGAACCAACCTCAATCATGAAAATAAATTCGCATTAATAGAAAGTAACCAAATGCCTCAAAGAAAAAAATCAAATTACTATTCATATTTTCGTTATTACAATTAGTTTTTAAATTTTATTTACAGATTTTGGATGATTATTCGTCCCTGGTTTTCTTAGAAGAACTTTTTATGGTGCCGTTTCAGCTTTAGTTAAGAGTTTTATGAAACCGAATCGTGTTTAGAATAAGCCTCCCATTGGAGTAGGATATATATATATATATATGTATATATATGTATGTATGTATGTATGTGTGTGTGTGTTTTAGGAATTGGGTTGAGTTCAGCCCTATTTGTATAGCTCGGTGTCCTTATTTCTTAACCAAAACCAACCCATTTTTAGGTTGAGTTAGTCAGTTCAGGTACTTTAAACAACCAAATGAGACTTCAAACAACAAAAGTTAGGACCTAAAACAACCAAATTAGTCCCAGAGAGAGAGAGAGAGAAAGAGAGAGAGAGAGAGAGAGAGAGAGAGAGAGAGAGAGAGAGAGAGAGAGAGAGAGAGAGAGAGAGAGAGAGAGACAGAGAGAGAGAGAGAGAGAGAGAGAGAGAGAGAGAGAGAGAGAGAGAGAGAGAGAGAGCGAGCAAATCATTGTACCTTAAACAACCAAATGAGTGAGAGTCATTGTCCATTGACCAGCTACTTGCAGAAACTAAAACCACAACATCCACATGTTTAATTCGTGGCCTAAAAATCTAAATAAAAAAGAGAGATAAAAGAGAAGATGTACTAGAATGCTGCTCTTTATAAAGTCTTGCTCACAAAAGGATTCCTACAAGTGAAACAGGCACAGGCTGCAGTAGCGCCGTGAACCAAGGAGGCACTCATTTACCTCAGCTTGGCCTTCTTAGCAGGTGCACTTCTCACCTCTCTCCTTTCGGGTGCACGAGACTTACCAAAAGCCTTTATCTTCCTTCTCTTCCTCTCCTCTTCACTGTCTGATTCATCGCCTTTCTCCCTGTCAGCATTGCTTGCCTCTCTCTCCAGCTCTTCCCATGTCTTCCCCTTCTCTTCCTCAGAGTCATCCTCGCTATTCTCCTCATCGTCTTCGTCTGACTCTACTAGAGACTCACTCTCATCATCTTCTTCTTCTGATTCAGACTCAGACTGCACATCAGATGGCACATAACCTTGATCAGACTCCTCAGAGTTCTCAGAATCTGAGTCGCTCACTTCCAGGTTCAAGAACTCCCAACCACCATCCTCAATGAACTTCTCAGGATCATCGGTTATTGTCTTCAGGATCTGCCGCCAGTTGAGGTTCAGCCTGCTTTCATAATACTTTAGATCTGTTGTGTCAAGCCACTCCTTGATGGCATCAAGGGATGTAGAGGGGATTGAGTCTATGCGAAGGGCATCGCGCTTGAAATCCTTGAACACAATCGTCATGTCAAAGTTCTTATGCCCAAGGCCTACTCTTTCTAGGTTAACAATCTCAATCTCACTCAAGGTTACCACAAGGAATGGTGTCTCGACCAGCTCTACCAAGCAGCTTGATGTTGGAACAATGAAAGCAGAAGCCTTGTGAGGCACTCCATGGAACCCAAGCTCCCTCAGTGGCTGGTCAAAGTCAAGATCTAATGCTTTGAACTGTGGCTGGCTCCAAAGGTCATTGATCCGAGTGACAAAGTTGTTAAAATCCATATTTATCTTGTTCTTCCTGTCCCTCTCTCTCTGCTCTTCCTCAATCTCATCAGGATCATAAGCTGATCTCTTCCCACCTCCCAGGGTCTGCACAATGTCCATCACTTCAACATAGAATTGGACGTCTTTAGTCTTCTTGTTGCCCACCATGATATGATTGTGCAAGTGGAAATGCAGGAGAGTAATCATCTCCTTCTCTGCAGGCTGAAAGAAGGCATGCTTGATGTTTGCATACATGATGTCCACAATTTCATCAGGCCTTGAGGTAGAATAACGGAAACCATTGACATGAGCTTCCAAAGTACCAGGCATCTTCCTTCCACGGCCTCCAAATGGAGGGCGGATCCACAAGTTTGGAAGCCTTATAAGCTTGAACTTGGAGGCTGAAAGCTGCAGTTTCTCCTGGGTGACTAAGGTAGCCCTCTCAGCTCTCACTGACTCTCTTGAAGTGACCTGCCGACGTAGTGTCTTGATCAGCTGCACCACTTCACTGATGTGCCTTGGGTCCTTGGAGCGGAATGAAACCTCCTTCAGATATATGGATCCCTGATATTTCAGTGAGTTGGCATCGTGAGGATTGAATGGGGTTCCAGGTACATTGAAGATTATGCGGATATAGCATGTTTTGCCATCCTGCTGACTTGAAACACTCTTAATAGTAGCAATGTGAAAAGGAACCATGCTACCATGAATTGGCAAAAGAACAGCCTCATTCTTTTGGTCAATCTGTATCATCAATTCCCTTGACTGAGGAATATCATTGACATTTTTGTAGGCAATAAGGTCACTTGAAGTTCTTGCAGTACCACGGCCATTTGCAGTTTCTGAACCACCACCAGCCAGTCTCCTTGCAGTTTCTTCATTCTTTTGTCGAGCAAGCTCAGCCTGGTGCTGCCTTCTCAGCTCTTCTTTTGACATCTCCTGATTATCAGACCTTAGAGTTGCCTTTGACAAGAATGACTCTGTGCCATTGGATTCAGCTTTCACCTTTGGACGCTCCTCTTCCTCCTCTTCCTCGTTGAATGAGTATGCAACATCCTT
>JAYJMB010088475.1:0-19386 GCA_036873735.1 Pouteria campechiana | reverse complement strand
GGATCGACCCTTGCATAAGCACACTAGACTATACATCGACCGTGCACTTGCGAGGTATTAAATTTGAGCCATCAATGCTATAGTTTCGGCAGAGCATTGTCGCCAAGCGAATTATCCGTGCGGCTTCCCGGGTCAGGAGGTTGTTGCTCTTGAACCTATTCCTTCCTTGACTTATCTGCCCTCTTTGTTCCCTAACCTTAGGTCTACCATTGAGCAAGAGTATGACCTCATTCCCTAGTTCAGTAGTGGTCGGTCCCGGGGGGCGCCAGTTCCTGTGGTTTCTCCTGCTCCCGGCCCCGCAGAAACGGAACCGTCCCAAAAAAAGAGGGTTAGGGTCATAGCTCGGAGGCGAAGAGGGGATACTTCTTCCCTTTCATCCGCTCCTCTTATTTCTGGCCGCAATTCTCCCAAAGCCCATGGGGGGGGGGGGTGGCAAGCGGATCCGTCCGATCATTCGGAGTCGTTTGGAAGGCAGTCGGAAGTGTAGACTGTGGGACCCTCAGTCCGGCTAAGAACGCTTAATGTTGGTAGTTCTCCTAGTGCGGGTCCTGTTGCCATGTCCTCCAAGAGTAGTCCCTCTCGTCCTTCCTCTGAAGAACCCTTCCCTCCGGGCGAGACCGTCCCTCTCGTCTCTGCATCCTTGTCTGCTCCTCCTTTGGCCATAGTACCCTATGTGTCTAGTACTGTATTGATGAGTGCTTTTGATTCTTTTTCTGCTTCCATTTATACCGAATCCGTGTCTCTGGCTCCTTCATCTATTTTGGCAGCTCCCATTGATCCCATGTCGTTGACTTCTGCTACGACGGATCCGATTATTCCAAGCACATCTATTATGGTTGATGTAGCTTCTGTCATTTCGGAACCGGTTTCCTCAACCAAGGCGGCTACGTCTATGCCTGCTTCCTTTGGGTCGGCATCAATGTCTTCGGGTGTGGTTGTAGGATCAAGGTCTTCTTCTTCTTTCGCTGGTAAGATTTTTTTTTAGTAGACCTTTATTCCACTTCTTTTTTGTTTGTGTAGGCTTATTTTCGTCTGATCGCTTGGCTCGTGCAATGAAGTGCCCGTATGCTGGTCTAACCTTGGCTCCGCTCGCTCAGCGTCTTCGTGGTGAGGCTTCTAGCACTAGTGGTCTTATTTCTGACCTAGGTGATGCCTCTTCTCAAGAGATGGCTGCTCGGGTGAGTCGGGCGTCTTCTCAGCCTTCAACGCCCATTAGTGTGGCTCCCAGGGTGGTGGGGTCGATTACTTCTCTGTTAGAGAATCCTCGGCTGGCTGCCACCTTCGTTACCAAGTTTGCTTGTTCTGCGGACCGATCTCGGTACCTGGACATGCCATGGGAGGATCTTCTTGAGGAGTCCTCATTGGGAGTGATTCGCCATTCTCTTGAGCGGTAGAGCTTCATTGATCGGATGCGGCTTGTCATGCAGCAGCTCGGCCTTACTCGCAACGAATTGGGGATCCGGACTGAGTGCTTGGAGGAGGCAGAAGAGGAGGTGGATTACTGGCATCGGGAGCACCAGTTTTTAAAGAATGATTGGGATCGGGTGATCACGGAATCTATAGCTTTGAAGGAGGATCTAGTAGAGGAAAAAAATTGCTTTCGAGACTTGGAGGAGACTGCCTTTACTCTTCGGGCCAATAAAGATCTTCTAAGAGCGGAATGTGCAGTTGCAGAGTCAAGGTTATGACAGGCGGAGGCTGCTCTGTCTCAACTACAGATTGATCGTGACCGTGCATTTTTCGTATCTGAGTCCAAGGAGAAGCGTCTCACTCGCGTTCAAGCCTAGTCTGCCAAACGGGAGAAGGAGCTCCGCGAACGGGTAATCGCTTTAGAAGGTAGAGAGGTAGCTTTGCATCAGGAGATTGCATTATTGAAGGAAGGACATGTTACCACTCTTTCTCAGGTTCGTCAACAGCAGCTAGAACAATTAGTTGAGGAACCTGAGTGTCAGGAATTGCTCCTTCAACATGTAGTGGATTGTTGTAAGCAGTTGTTTGAGTACTATAAAAAGAAGGTAGCTAGGAAATTTCCTAGTCTTGACTTAGATGATATTTCTCAAGATGGGGAGGATATGTAATCTTTTTGGCCGTTTTGCCAAGTGAAATACAATTTTGGTTGTTCTCTCAATGATTTTGTGTACGAAATCTTTCTCAAGTGTGATTATTTTTAAGGTTGAGAGGTTCCATCCTACGAAAGCTTTTCCTCGTTGGTTCCATTTCCGCAGGAATGATGGTCATCGGTCCCTTCTTCTGGGGTTTGGCGGTTCCATTTCTACGGAACCTCTTTCCCTTTCGATTCCATTTTTGCGGAGCCGATGGTCGCCAAACCCATTTCTGGGGTTTGGTGGTTTCGTTTCTGCGGAACCTCTTTCTCTTCGGTTCTGTTTCTGTGGAGTCGATGGTCGTCAGACCCTTTTTTGAAAAACTAATCTGTATGATTTATTATTTTGAATAAAAGGAGGAGTCCTCTTCGTACAAAAAAAGAAAGAAAAATCCTAAAAAAAATAATTATTATTGGTAATTTTCTACTGATAGTACCTCCTCAGATGTTCGACATTCCAGGTTCGTGGGATGTCTTTTCCATTGAGCCTTTGCAGTCGGTAGGCCCCATTTTCTATTGTTTCTTTAACTCTGTATGGCCCTTCCTAGGAAGATGCAAGTTTTCCCTTTGTATGGATGGGGTTGCTTACCAAGGCTTCTCGAAGGACTAGATCTCCTTCCTTGAAACTTCTTTGTCTGACCTTCTGGTCATGGTATTGTTTGACTTGTGCCTGTTGCCTTGCGATCCTGCCTTGAGCATTGATCCTTGTTTCTTCCAATAGGTCCAGATTAGCTTCCAACACCTCTTTGTTGGTTTGTAGGTTGAAGTTGCCTGTTCTAGCGGAGGGTATTTTGAGTTCTACAGGTATTACGACCTCAGATTCTTATGTCAGCATGAACGGAGTTTCGCCCGTGGATCTTTTAGGTGTCGTCCTCAGGGCCCACATTATTCTTGGTAGCTCTTGGTACCAACTGATTCCGGAGCCTTCTATTTTTTTTCTTAGGCCTGTAACGATGTTCTTATTTGTGGCTTCTGCCATCCCATTCGTCTGAGGGTGTGCTATTGAGGAAAATTTCTGTTGGATTCCCTGTGTTCTACAGAAGGATCTAAATGGTTCACTTTCGAATTAGGTTCCATTATCGGTGATAAGTATTCTGGGGACCCCGAATCTACATATGATGTTTCCCATTAGGAAGTCTGTTGCTTGTTTTGTGGAGCTGGACCTGGTGGCTTTGGCTTCTGCCCACTTTGTAAAGTAATCAACGGCAACGAATATGTACTTCTTTCTTCCTACTACCGGCGGGAATGGGCCCAGGATGTCCATCCCCCACTGATAGAAGGGCCAGGGGGTGCTAATGGTGCACAGTTTTGTTGCTGGAAGATGGGGAATGCTTGCGTGCTTTTGGCAATTTTTGCATTTTCTCACATATTCTTTTGAATCTACTGCCATGGTTGGCCAGTAGTACCCCTGTCTTACTATCTTGAAGGCTAGGGTCTTTGCGCCTATATGGTTTGAGCATTCTCCCTCATGTATCATCTTCAGGATTTCTTGGCTGACACACCGAAGGTATGGGTGTGAGTGTCCTTTTCTGTACAAATTGTTATCCAGATACACAAATTTGGCAGTGAAGCGCATCGGCTTTTTGGCCTCGAGTGGATCTATTCGCTTTTCTCCTTTTCTTAGGTAAGCGTGGATGGGGTCCATCCAGGATGCCTCTGAGTCTTCTACCGCCATTTCTTCGGCCTCCGATATGCTCGGTTCTGTGAGATGTTCGATCAATATGGTTCTCTGGGAGAAGAAACAAGATACTGTGATTAGTTTTGATAACACATTGGCATCCTTATTCTTCTCCCTTGGTACTTGGAGGACTTTGCTATTGCGGATCCGTTCCATTGCAAGTTTGGCTGCAGAGAGGTATTATTTCATCAACGGTTCCTTAGCTTCATATTCTCCGGAAAGTTGCTTCATAACAAGCTGAGAGTCGCTGTGGATAGTCAAATTGTGAATTTTGAGCCTTTGCGCTCCGGTCGCCTCGTCAAATGGTCCATAGAGCTCAGCGAATTCGACATCAAATTCACACCCAGGACTGTAATCAAGGGGCAAATTTTGACAGATTTCATCATAGAATGCGCCAAAACAGAAGAACCTGAAGGGATACCGGACTTATCCGAGAATACTCTCCTAGAAACCACACCTCCTCGCCAAAGAGTGTTAGTCCCAAAGCAGAAGGACCCAGCGACAGAGCCAGAGTGAAAACTATATGGAGACGGCTCCATTTCCAAAGAAGGCGCAGGAGCAGGACTCGTACTACAAAGAAATTATGAAGGAGGTTGGTACCTAGTAACAATACTTTAGTTCCTTTGAAGATATAACTTCAGATCCTTCAAAATTGTGAAGGAGGTTGGTGCCTAGTAACAATACTTTAGTTCCTTTGAAGATATAACTTTGGATCCTCTGAAGTTGCACGATAAGCTCGATGATGCTTCTATGTGTTCGAACCTCTAAAGGTTGACTTCGAAACATGTTGTAACACCTCCGAGACTTTCAATAAAAAGAAGGTAAAAACCTCCAAAAACCTAAAACCTTCTTTGGAGCATCCGATATCCCTTCTCCGAGCAACCAAAATCTCATTTCAGAGGAGAGGCATCTTGTTCCCGCTAATTTCAAATCCCTGATGCAAATAACTTTTTCCATTTCTCAATTTCCCGCAGAAAATCCCAATCCCTTTCTTGATCTTTTCCATTTTAGTTAAAAATCTTCATTTCTCCAAATACCCTAGCCTTCTTTACTGCAATGGCAAGAACAAAGGGAGACAAAAAATTATTGATGACTAAATCAGGAAATAGAAGAAAGGAAAGAGAAGAATCTCTAGAAATGAGCACTTCTAAAAGAATCAGGGATGATGATGATACACTCGAGGTAATATTCCTCAATAAAGAATCTGTACACTCTCGGTACCTACAAAAGTATGAAAAAAAGAAAATAGTACGAGGGAAAATTTTTAATTTTGAAGTATAGGAGAAAGAGGCATGAACTTGGAAATATGTGATTAGTTTAAACCAAGGATGAATGACTACTGTAAGTTATAAAGATGTTTGTTATCTCAAACTAGTGAGAGCACCAGTCAATAATCTCAATACATGCACACAAAAATCATGGATAGGAGAAGTTGAAGTAAATCCATCCACTGCTAATATAAGAAGAAGCCTATATCTCCCTGATGTTGAGAAAGAAGAGATTGAATGACCCTCAAAGTGAGTAGAATTGTTTTCAGACTTGGCAGGAGCTGAAATAGATGAAAAGAAAAATTATCTACATGCTAGTCATCTAAGTCTAAGCCTCAAGATGGCATACACTATGATAATAAACAATGTGTATCTAAGGATGGGTGCAACAGATGCAATTTCAGAGAAAGATGAAAAAATCCTATGGGCTTTAAAGAATAGGAAGAAAATGAACCTTGCACAAATTATGCTAGATCATTTGTATTTGATAAAATCTACAACAAGGTTCCCACTTTCCTATGGAATGGTTTTTACAAAGATCCTTAAAGAAGCTGGAGTAAACCTGTTTGCAAAAAAAGGAGAGGAACCTAAGAACACAGACATGGTTGACAAAACTTTAAAGAGAATGGGATTCAAGCAAATTCAAGTAGGAAGGATCACTGAGAAACCAAGAAGAGCAATTGAAGAGATCTAGACTAGAAGAAGATCAAATAGAAGCAGATAAAGGGGAAGAAGCTCCAAGGGAAGAGCCTAGAACTGAAAGAGAATCAGAAAATACACTAAGATAAAAGAATGTCACTGTAGTAACAATAGCAACCCCCTCTTTCACACCTATTAGGTATTCATCTCCAATGAGATCTACTCATCAACCATCTTCACAAACCTCCCCATCAATTCCTCCTACACCTCAACCTGATCAAACTACCTACCTAACTATACAACAACTGCAAGACATTCTTTCAACCCACCTACTACCCATTCACACAAAAATAAATAACCTTGAAACCCTAATCTTAAACCTCAACCTGAAAATAGACTCAATTTGGGAATCATTGCTTCACAAACTAAATGCATTGAGTGCTCAAATTGAAGCTGTCAAAACCCAACCTCAAACCCAACACTCACCATCCTACTCACTCCAATCATTTCCTCACCAACCAATTTACAAAACTCCTTCACCTAGCCATTCCCCTACACACTTACTATCTCCCACTGCACATGCATTCACCCCAGCTCCAGAAGTTGTCCAGCCTAAGGTTGAACACTTTGAAGCTATTCTTCCAATCCCTTCTCAAACACAGCCTTCTTCAGTCTTTCCAAAATTTCTACCCATTGAACCATCACCAATTCTTCTAGAGGATTATCTTGCAAATTCTTATAGAACTTTCATTAGTTATCAAAGACCCTTCTCTAGTATAGATTTCATTCCTCCAAAACCAAAATAATATTTGGATTGGTCTGACTCTTGGGATTCATAAGATATCCCAACTAGATATGATAGATTCCATCTTCTAAACATTAGGAAAACCCCAAAACCTCCTCCCAAGAAGACAAAAGATAACTCTAACTATCTTGTTAGAATTTATCATCCCATTAGAATGACCTATCTGAATTCAAAGCTCAATTAGACATCAATTCTTCTATTTCTAACATGTTCCTATCTCACAATCTTAATATTTCTCGCAAAGAACTACCTTTCTCACAACTTACTTATCCTATTACCCTTTCCAGAATCTAACTTCTTCTTGATCCTCCTCTCACTCCCCAAGGACATGACATTGAAATACCACACATTGAGTCATTCCTAGATGTATATGCATAAAAACTTCTCCAACTACTTTCTCAATCTAGGCCACCTAGAACAACCTTTCCATCTCCCTTAAGTTCTCACAATCACATTTTTCTAACTGAGGAAGAATTCTCCTTGTCCTCCCAAGCCAATATGCAAGCTATTGCTAATAACCTTCCCTTTCCCTATCCACAGCTTATTGATTCATCAATCCAACACCAAATTCGGGTGTACTTTTCAAAACCATCTCTTACACCTGAACCTAATCTACCTTCTCCAAAAACTAAAGCCTCATGAAAATCAACTTCTATTCCAAAACCTCCAACTTTACCTAAGCCAGGAGTACAATCTAAAGCAAAAAAGAGATTCAAAATCCCACCTCCAAAAATTCACAAGAAGGCTCCTTTCTCTCTCATCACTATGCATGATGAAGAATATGTTGTCAGGATGAATGCAAACACTAAAGCCATTCTAAACAAAGAGCTCGTATACTTACTTGAATTGTTAGATCCCTCATATTGATCCCGCGTTAACTTTATTTACGTTTCTACTTATGCATCTACCTTGACTCATGAACCACCCACTACAATTCTCAAAGATCCTACCTTTATTCCTCCTCCTCCCTCCAAAATTAAATAAGCTGTGTCTAAGCCATCTAAGTCCTCTTCCATACCACCCACTTGACACCCTACTCCCCCCGTCACCATCCTTCCTCCTTCAACTGACCCTCAATTCTTCCCTAAAGATACCACAAGAGATCCAAACCACCCTCTAAGTTTACAAATCCTTAGTCTTGTTACTTTTGCATTTCATCTCTTTGATGTATTCTCTCTAATGTATTCCTAATACATTTTTTTGTGCTTCCTTGTAATATTGGTCATATTTAAGTGGCATTTCTTTTTGTATAGATTTGTTTTGTTTGTCTTCATGACATTTGTATTATGCTTTATACTTCAATGCTATGTTCTGCATTTTTTAGCATATCCCCCTATTTATGCAATGTTCTTATCCATTCTTTTGAGCTTTTTTTATTATGACAAAAAGGGGGAGACAAATATCATAATAAATTAGTGCACCCATTCAGGGGGAGCTGTGCTAAGTCAATAGAAGCACACTGCATATTAAACATGCATTTAGCCATTTTAAATTTCTTTATTGCATATTTTATAAAAGGTTCATCACTCAAATATTTTGTCATTATAAAAAATAAGGAGAATGTTAAGTATAATCACTTATGTATAGCTTGATTTTGATGATGAATATTCACAACTAGCTAAGTTTTGATGATGAACAAAGACATGAGTGAAATATTAAAGTACTAATAAGTTAATCTTAAGTGATTACAAAAATATTTTTAAGTTAATCTAAGGGAGTGCTTAAATAGTTGTTTCCAGACAACTCTAAGCACTTATAATTTAAGGCTCAATTTACCTCCCCCCTCTTGAGCCATCGTCACTAAGGGACCAACATGTTTCCTTATTGTTCATGTTTATTGATATTATGCATCTTTCTCTCTTTCATTCATATATTTTTTTCATCAGCAATTGGAAATTTCCCTCCAATTGTCCATATGGAACAAAGACATACAAGAAAAAAGTATTCAGAATAAGGCACATGAAAACAATCTTGGAATTTGGATATACATTCAAAAACAGAAAAATCAAAAAGGAAAATCACTTACTTTGTAATGGCTAAAATCAAACTTCATTACTACTATTTCAATAGTGTATACAACAGGATTACAACAAAAGACAAAACATCATACAAAGATGGCAAAATCCAAACCACATCATGAATAAAAAAAGTAAAAAAGAAAAAAAAGAAAAGAATAAGCTTTCTATTTCAATCTGTACTCCTTAGTATATGCTTGCCATCCTCACTACAAGCCTCAATGCCTTTGTATCATAACCTTAGTTACAAAGCATTATGATGTAATCTTGTTCATTAGCATCATGCACTAAACCAGGATTTATAGCTCCACCAGGGTTTAGATGACTTGCATCTTACTAATTCTTTCCTTGGTTGTACAACCCCTATCTCTTTTGGTCTTCTTCAAGGCTCTAAAGATGATGTGATCTTCAGTAATAGCAACAAAAGCCAATGCAGCTGGAGGAGAGGAAGCTTCCAAAGCTTCTCCCACCTCAGACTCAAGTATGAGCGGAGGAGGATCCAATCCTCCAAGATGCCTGGTTGTTGGATGAGAGAGGGGGAGATGGGAGATGGGAGAGATGGCGAGAGATGTTGAAATCTTTGCATGAGATGGGAGAGAGAGAGAGAGAGAGATGGGTGAAATACATGAAGCTCCAGGTTGAAATCAATGAAGCTCCCCCTAAAATTGACAAAGCCCATGCTGCTTTCTTATTTCGCATGGGACAAAGGTAGACCCTTTCACCATTTCACATAGGATGAGTGCATAGACCTAAGCTTCCTCTAGACAGCTAAAATTTAACCCGCTTGAAATGAACAATTAGATCAGGCGGTTACTCCCAACATCCTGGCAACTGGTTTTTTTGAAGCATCTCCCATATATATATATATATATATATATATATATATATATTGGGGAGGGGGGGATTTGTTTGGATGGGGTGTATAAGGGGTGCTTAGCAATGCAAGTGTATAATGTTGTGGATTAAATTAGAAAAGTCGAATAGGAAATATAGGGTTTTTAATGAAAAGTAAGAAGAAATTATTGAAAATATAGGTAATTATGTGAAAAATAAAGTTATTATTATAGTTAAAATGTCACATCAGTCTCAAAATATGTATAAAGAAGTTATGCAACTAATGTACTTACATCGTTAATACTATCCAAACAAAACCTACGGGTGTGTTTGGTAATGAGGAAAAAAAAGTGAAATTTTTTTCACCTTTTTCACCATTTTATACACTTTTTGATGTATTTTTTATCTTAACTACCCACCAACCCTCTTTTTCTCATTATTATTCATATTTTTAATAATTCTTTTATATATTTTGATACAAAAGGCTACTTATTTTATCTCTAATCACTTTACTTTTAATCACTTTCCCTTATTATATTATATCACTCCCTCTCTTTTTCCTCACTTTTCAACATTTTCTTTTTTCTCTATATCTTTTTCCCATCCCCAAATGCACCCTATATGTATATTATATATATGAATATACTCTAAAATTATAAGCAATTGTAGTTTCATGCAAACTTGACTTTTTCTGATACAAAAGTATAAACAAATCATGTGATTAGATGACTTAACGAAAGGACCATATGATTCCAAAATAGAATGATGGGACATGTGCTAACTAGATGGTTAATGGTGATTAGTGCATAGAAAATATGCATTATCATTCTATATCATTGTACACATATTTTTATATGATACAAATGAATGTTAGTGCATAAAACATATTTTCATGAATATAAATCACATAACCCCATGAGATAGTGAACTCTCTTGAAATTTATTTAAGCCCCAAATACCTTTCTACTCATAATGACATTTTTATGTTGGTCCCATTCAAGTGTTAGCTCAAGAGGGAGAAGGGGGGTTGTGAATTGAGCTTTTAAAAATTTATAGCCAAATAAAATCAAAGTGTTGAAAAGAATGGAAAGCAATCACATAACACAATAGACACTAGTGTTTTTATAGTAGTTTGGCCCAACTTGGTACCTACTTTACTATTTGACTTAGCCTCTCTTTCTGCACTCAGATTCCACTAAACACCTATTGATTTTCTTAAGCTCAACAACAAACTTCTTACAACTGATGGTTTTCAAATCTCACTAACAACTTTTACAATCACCTAGCAAGTCTCCCTATTTATTCTAATCACCAATATAACTAGCAAGCCCCTTGCTTGCTATATCAAATGGCAAAAAGATTATACAATTATATGCCTCTTACTTAGGTAGAGTATACAAATTGAATGTAGAAATAATAAATGTAATACACTTAAGTATGAGTATTTCAAGCTCCAAAAAAGTCATAGAAGAATAACCTTTGAATGTTGTTCTAAAGGTTGCATAGTGGAGTTTGAAAGAAAGTTGGAAGAAAAACTTTAAAGCTTGAAGTAAATAGCTTTTCTAACCATTAAAATGTCCCTATTTACTCCTCTTGAACTAGGATTCAAAATTTACCCTTTGTGGTAGGTGGTGTGCATTGAATGCAAGGGAACGTTCAAAATTCTAACCATTGAAGCATTCTCGCGACTTCATAATATTTAAAGTGCAGACTTTGGCACGTCTAGAATGGCAGAGAATGCTTCATTGGAAGTTCACACCATCTGAAAGCATTTCAACTTCAGTCCATCTAAAGCAATAACTTTGGACTGTCTGAAATGATGTAGCTTATGCTTCTTGTGTTCAACTTGAACTGGCTTTGTCTAAAATGCTTCAGCACGTCTGAAGTAAGTTCTTCGGGACATTTGAAGTGGCATGATTTACTTAGCCACATGTTTGAACTTTAGCTCTTATGGTTAGCTTGGGAATGTCTAAAGTATAACTTTAGCATGTGTGAAGCTTGCTTTCGTAACATCTAAAGTTTGGGACTTAGTTATTTCAAAACTTTTATAGTTTTAGACTTTAGTGATGCATTGTAGGCAAGTTTCAGCACAACTAAAGTATAACTTTGGAACATCTAAAATGATGTTAAACTATCAACATCATGGCTTTCTACTTCAACACATCTAAACTTGGCTTCGCATCTGAACTTGGCTTCATAATGTCTGAAACGACGTGTTATTCTTCTGAAGCATATTTTGAAGTGCGTCTGAAGCTTTCTTTATGTCTAAACTTAGGCATCTATCCTTATTTAGTTCAGTAGCATGCTTCACCACATTTAAATCACTTTTGAAATAAATTTGAAGCTCCCGTTTGATGCTAGACATATCCTTCAACTGTAATTTGTCCTTGGAAGCTTGGATCACGCATTTGAATCATTTTGGATGTTATTCCAGTCTTAGATCTTGTGCCTACAGTCTTCATATTTTAGACACTAAACTTCTTTGTATTCTAAGTTTGTTCCTCTTGATTTCAAACGTTTCCTTGTACGTCTAAAATCCTCTTCTAAGTTCAAGGTCATTCTTTCTTAAGAATTTATGTTTTCTTCCTTTAAATATTAATTTTGGCGGATCTTGTCTTTGATATAAACTTGAATGCACTATCCACACTTCTGAAGTTACTTTCCTGAATATGATTTGTACATGTATCACTACACACTTAGAAACATAATTGTTAGTACCTTAACCATTCACTCATGTTCATTGGAATTCTACTCCAAGTGTATGATGTCAAGTTTTATAATATAGTAGTGAGATAGTGTCATCTCCATAGGGATTGTAGATCTTAATTAATCACTAGCTATCATAAGAATGATCCTAATTTTATCTTAATAGTCAAGATATAAGGAATTGAATAAGAAATACAAATGGCATGCTTTGGTAAGAAGAAATCAAGGAAGAAAACCCTAGAGGGTTGATTTCATTTATCTTTCAATCATGGTGTTCAACTTATTCTATGTTGATCATTACATTAGTTTATAAATCAAAAATGCTAAAGCACTCAACTTCCTCTCTTGAGTGCTAAGTCAAGTACCTATTCTTAATTCCAAAATTTCTATATCCCTATAAAAATTGGAATATCAAAAATGCATTTAGAGTTTGATTCTTTTGAGTGATTTCATAAAACCTAGAAGTCCTCGCAAGTCTTCTTTGATTTTATGTCGTGATGCTTAGATCCTATTCAAGATTACCTCTCCTAAGTGTTAAATCCTAAATACTTGATCATTCAATAAATTGCCAGTAAATTGAAAACATTAATCTTAAAACATCACAAATAAACCAATAATAATGACAATCATGTAATTCATTGCTCACACCATGAAATCCACATAAAATATATCTCCCTTCTAGAAGAAGGAATTTAGCCACTCATGATGTAAGATAAATTCATCAAAGAAACATTCAACATCATCACAGTTCAAATCCCAAAGTTAAATCTAAGATTACAAGAAATGAAAGCAAGTGAAAACACAAAGAAACCATTGATAAAAATGTCTCCCCCTTTGATGCTTGCCTTCCGATCCTTGAAATTAAGCTCCTTCCTCTTGATCTTCAAGCCTTTCATTATCCTCTTCAAAGCCTCTGAGAAAACCCTTCAAAATTCCCAAGAAAACCTAGCCAAAATCCCCAAAAAATGTCCTCTCTAAACAACACTCTATAGCACACACCTGCATGTGTCTACTATAGCGAAGTGGTGCTGCGACACTCATTTGGCTACCTTGCAGTTTTGCACATCCCATGGGGGGCATTGCAGCTCTGGATTTAGGCATCATGACGCTAGTTTTGCTAGCCATTTCTGTTGCCTTCTACTTCCTCCAGTTGGATCTTCCTTTGGTAATCCAATTGCAGCCTTCTTTGCCTTAGTTTTCTCCATTCCTTTCACTTTCTAATGTACCTATAGAAACACATAAATGTTGATCCAAAGGATATGATTTTGATGATTATAAAAACTTATATTTAGACTTGCTATATGCTAAAGATGCTTCCAATTTAGAAAGCTTGATATGTAAACAAATATGCTTGATATGTATATATTCGGCTCACTATTTATGCAAGCATATACACATATTTGATATGAATTTAAGATGAAGAAATTATCATGATCCATAATGCATTTAGTTTGGTGTATTATATTGTGATTTGTTGGATCATTTATAGGCTTCTGTTATTTAATAAAGAAGAAAATAGATGTGCTTGATGAAGATATAATTCGTATATGTAAAAATGAAAATATGTTTGAATAAGTTCATTCTCTACAAAAACATGATTCATATTACCTATCCATGTTTTACAACTTATGTAAATCATATGTAGATGAATATATTTTAATTTATCATGAATGATATCGAATAATCAAAGTGGCAAAGTGCAAATAGTAAAGTGCAGGACAGTGATCGCTTGGTACAACCACCTGCGAATATTGCCTGCCAATTCCGGACATAAAAGCCAAGCCCAAAACCATGTTCAAAGAAGCAACAGAGCATACTGCCTGCAAAGTTCCCTA
The DNA here is from genome assembly GCA_036873735.1 of Pouteria campechiana. NCBI lineage: Eukaryota > Viridiplantae > Streptophyta > Magnoliopsida > Ericales > Sapotaceae > Pouteria > Pouteria campechiana. The sequence goes on along the minus strand of JAYJMB010088475.1, from coordinate 5,505 downwards.
TCACCTATGCCTATTGCTTGGCATGCAGGTGCTTAGCCCAGTTGCTTGCCGTATCACCTGGCATGCAACCGCATGGCCTAGCCACTTGCAATATTGCCTGCCGATGTCCAACGGTCAAAAATCTGAATGTTGCAAAGCCATGACTTATGCCTTACTTCTTCCAATGATTAAAATCTTTGAAGATCTATTTAAAGAGAAGCTTAGGGACATTTCAAGAGTTAGAAACAGAAGAAGAAGAAAAAGCAAGGGGGTTGAACTTAACACCTTCCACAAATCTTTGCATCCCTAGGCCAAGAGCTTTAATCTTTAAATATCATTCAAGAGATTCATCTTTCTATATCCATGCAAGGCCTACTTCTTCAAAGACATCAAGGGAAGATCTTTTGCATTACAAAAAGATTATTCAAGGATAAAGTCTTCCCAGACATTATCAAGAAACAAGGAGCTTAAGGGTTCTAAGTGACAAAGGCAAATCAAACAATAAGAAACTCATTCAAGTCTCCTAAGTGTATTCACTCAAAGATGCTGCCAAGATCAAAGAGCTTCAACACCACATCAACACTACATCAAAGGAGTTTGAATCTACTTCAATGTCTTATTATTTTATCATTTGTATTTATGCTTTAACTTTGTGTACTCATCTGCCTAAATAGAGACATTTCTCTATACATGTTGATTTATAGATTTCTTAGTTAGTTCATTGAAAAATCAAGGTTGGGGAGTTGCTAGTTAGCTCTTGAGAAACCAGATTATATGAGTTGGTAATAAACTCTTGGGAAAACCATCATTGTAAGAGTTGTTGGTGAGCTCTTGGAAAAACCAATAGCATGAGTTTCTAGTGAGTTTAGGAAACCAGTATAAGAGTTCTTTATTTGCTCAGGAAACCAAGTGTGATTACATAAGGGATAGTGGAACCCAAGGTTAGGAAACCTTGGAGAATGGAGTAGGTGCCAAGAGAGGGCTCAAACCACTATAGATCATGTGTGCAATCTTACTTTCCTACTTTCCATTATTATATTGTTTATGTCATTTTGATTAGTACACAAGCATGAAAAAGATGGATTGATTACTTCGAAGTTAAGTAAATAATTTCTAAATCCAATTCACCCCTCTCTTATGTATAGACACATATTGGGACCAACAATTAGTATTAGAGCAAGCTAAATAAATAATTGTAGTGATCCATTTGGTTAACCCAATAATGTCATCCTAAATGTTTTTTGAAGGATATTTAATCAAAGAACTTCCGTACTTTGATGGAATGAGTTTTGCTCAGTGGAAAAAGAGGATAGAAGTAAACCTCATGGTCAATGACCTTGAAATGTGGAAAGTTGTTAATATTGGCTTAAATGAGGATGATGAGAGAGCTAGGCAAGTAATATTATGACTAAAAATACCCTACTGCATGCTCTCCCCCCCACCGACCACAAACATGTCTTAATCAGTAAAAGTGCATCTATAAAAGTGCAAGAGATATATGGGACAGGTTAAAGGCAATTTCTAAAGGGCAAATAGATTTGCACTCAAATGACACTAATGTTGCTATTAAAAATGACTTGAGTGCAGGAGATCAAGAAACGAAGGAACAAATTCCTAAAGAAGAAGAAGAAAATAAAGATGATCAATCTATGAAAATAGAAGAATTACAGATCAAAGAACTACCACGAATTGAGGGGGAGCAATCTCAAGAAGAGATTGAGATTCAAGAAGAAATGGTTGAGCCTCAAACTCAACCTAAAAAATAAAATGCCAAAGCAATTGAGGAATCTTTTCAGAAAAAGGAGAAAAAGAAGAATTTATCCTTCAAAAGCAAAATTGTTCCCAACTTTGAAAGGAGCGATAAAATGAAGAAGGAAGATGACAAAAAATAAAATACCAAGTTCCTTCAAAAGATAAATGGTTCCCCTAGACACTGGATGAACAAGTCAATATTTGCAGGAACCAAAGGTTAAGGAAAAAAGGTAAGTGCAGGTATGACAATTTAAACCCAAACTTTCTTATATTCTTTTGTTGTCTATATTTAGTACATTTATTCATTCATCTTCAATATAGCTTCATGGTATATGCACAGGGCTTAAGGAACATAAAGCTCATGTTACAAAACTAAAATAAGGAAGATAATTCTAGTAATAAATGTGAATGAGGAAGCAACTTATATTTAGTTGTCCAACATATCTTAAGGATAAATATGTCAAAGAAACATATAATTTATTTGAAACTTTAAAACATTGTGCAATCATGAGAAAATGCAAAAATGAATAATTAAGTTTGGTTTAATTGAATAACTTATATTTGATTCATGAAAATAAGTTAATCTAGCATATTGACATTTAAAGTTTTCAAAGAAATCAACTCTCATCTTCATAATGTGATTCATAAATATGCTAGTTCAAAGGATTTCTATGCTGGTTATAATTAAAGTAGAGTGATTGTCTTGATCTATAACTAGGATATACTTTATAAATGAAAATTAATAAAATTTAAATGTTGCATTTATAAAAACTTAGACAAAAAAACTTTTACATAAGAAGCAAACATTGTAAGTTATGAATGATCTATTCAAGATGATGAAATGCATGTTATTTTTCTGAGCAGTCTAGAATTTCTAGATCATACTACCTGTGCAAGAAAGGAATTGCACTAATTAAATTTATCCATGAATATCACATCTGTTTGATTCTGCTAATAATTCAAAAGTGCAAGAACTTCTTAAGTGTATGCAAGAAAGGCTTGAAGGAAGCTCATAAAAGAAGGAAAGTGATGAAAATCAATCACCTTCTCAACCTACCAACTTCAGGCTGAAGAAGGAAAAATGCCAACAAGCGTTAAAATGAAGAATAAACTTTGGCAACATCAAACATGAGCTAAATGGCGAGAAATTAACAAATGAGTATCAAAAGAGATAAATTGCCTAACTTGATGCATTTAGAAGAAAATCATGCTTTACATTTCTATATACTTTAGATGCCTCTAAAAATGACTACCTTGGGTGTGAATGCATGTGAACTTATTGTTTGAGCCAAATCATTTTGAAAATCTAAAATTGATATATGGAATTGATTAATTCTTGATGTAATTGCAGTCCTAAGGCATAAGTCAAGCTTGCTTGGAAAACTTTACAACTCAAGGTCTCGAATAGGAATTCCATTCATAGTCATTCCTTTTGCAAATCATCATTAAGGCTTGAACCTCTAAGAATGAATCAATTAAGATAATAACTTCAAATTTAAATGAAAGTTTAAAAATCATGTTCATGTTATGAGTTATTTCATCTTATGTCTTATACTTGTCATTCATGATTGTGATATGTATTAAAACTGTTTAAGCATGCATAAATTAAAATTATGCAATAAGGAAAACTTACGTGATCATTATTTTGATACATGCTTGATAATATTGAAATAATAATGTTTATGATGTTGTAATAATCAAAACAATTTGCTTAATTACATGATGATTGTGTTAATACCAAAATTAAATGAAAAACACTAAAAAGCCATAAGTAGAATAGGTTGCATGTTAGAACCTCATAATATTTTAGGATTATTTGTTTAAGGGAACGCTACCACTTGGCCCAAAGATGCCTGCACTCACAACCACCTAATGTTTCGAAGGGCTTAAATTCGGCACGATGAGTAGGTTTTATTCTTATCTCATTTAGACTACCAACCTCCTACGACCCAAAAAAGGGCTAGTGCTTGTTGTTTCCAAACTTCCATTAGAGCCATTACTTTGAGCCTTTACCATTTTCATCAAATTCCTACACCTCTATGGCACTAAAAGTCACCATTTTCAAAACTTAAAGGGGAGTGAAAAGACCTAAGACTTGAGGAGGGACATCTTCTTCTCAACCTTCCACCACTAGAATCTCTAGAAGGTCTCGAGTCACAAATAATGAAGGTAATACCTCTTCCCATCCTAATGTTATTGGTGAAGGAGAATAAAATGTAGAAAGAAATGAAGAAAGAGAAAAGAAGTTTGATTTGAGTACTCTACCAACTAAGGTTGATGGAAGAAAGGTTCCTATTGCCTTGAACCAATAAATTTACCTACATATTATTTTGGCAGTGAGAACAAAAAAGTTTAAATTTTATACGAAGATAGATATGAATTTCCTTGATAAATGAAAATTTGATATCCAATCTATATTGAATTATCAAGGATGGACTAAGTTGATGGAATATGAGGCACCCATATATAAGGAGCTAGTCCTCATTTTCTACTTCAAATGGAAACCCAATTCTTATGAGTCAATGGTGAAAGGTGTAGAAATAAGCTTTGGAACACATGAGTTATCATCTAAAGAACACCTTGGAGAGATTCTAGGTGTGCCATCTATAGAAGATGGGGATGAATTAAAGAAAGTAGAAATTTTGAATAATATGTCCACAGGCACAGTTTACACATCTGCTCATACATACATGAGGACAAAGTATTTAACCATTGAGATTAGAATGCTAAGAAAAGTATTAGAAAACATGTTCAGACCTAAGCTTGGAAGAATAGAGTAGGTGACAGCAAATGAAGCCAAAGTATTGTGGAAGATATACAATAATCAAAAAGTCAGTCTACCAAACCTAATGTTTACTGCATTTGAGTACTTGCTATAGAGAACAGATCACATAATTTCATATGGGGTGTGGCTAACTTAAATTTTTGAGCATTTTCATATTCCCTTGAATGGAGAATCTAGCCTAAATATGTCATCTCTCAAAAAGGACTAGGTAGGAGATACATTGTTGAAGAGAATGAGAATCAAATTTTTAGACTATGTGCTAGAGATGAATGAAAAGAATGAAAGAGAGATGGAATAAGATGATGAAAATGAAGAAGAAAAAAGAATGCCTTCCAATGAAGAGGAAGAAATGGAGGAAATGAGTGAAAGAGAACAAATAACTAACATAGATAGTCTCATTGTAGACAAACACTCTTCACCCCTAGGACTTCACCTGAAGTCACTATTCCAAGGTCATCTGCATATGCATCTCTATTATTAGAAGTGAAGGAATTAAGGAGAGAGGTAGGTGAATTAGAAGAGAGCGAAAAGAAGAAGTATGTGATTTGAGGAAAGCACAAGATAGGATAGGAAAGAAGATAGACATTCTTCTTCACATTATGAGATTTCTCAGTCTACGCCTAGAGTCGATCCTACTTCATCCACCATCCCAACCGATCCAAAACCAACTTTTATGATGGAGGAGCTCACTTCTGCTCAGGCTACCGCTCGAGGGGAGCCTAATTCACCTATGCATTTTGCTAATCCTCATACCTCTTAGAAAGATTTTAGTTGAACATATTAGGAAAACAAAACTATTAGTAAAAATGTTTTAGATGCTTTGTATATTTTGTGAATTGTATGAGAGAATGTAGTAAGGTTTATCATATATTTTCTCTCTGCAATTTGATGTGAATCTATGAAACAGTATTGAAATGATATAAATATAAGTTTTATAGTATAAAATGTTTGTTTATATGATATGATTCTGATGAATAAATGATTAACAA
>JAYJMB010088474.1:0-19386 GCA_036873735.1 Pouteria campechiana | reverse complement strand
GCATAGTACAAATCTAGTATAAGTTTTGTTGTCATCAAAATCACTTGTAATACATGTGTGGATCATCATCACAATACATGTATGACTCAATAATATTTTGGATCCTCAATTGATATGATTTCATTAAATTATATCTACATTAAATTAAATATTGCACTCAATGGATTTAATTTATTTTTCAGGTAAATTGGTGGAATTTAAGTCAATTTGATCTCGACCATGCATCTAGCAATCTGTCTACTAGTTGTCCACTTCATAATTAGCCACATAATCCCACTTTACCATCATGATTAATGCTTAATTAATGGCTAAGATTGATGCTCCCATAATGGTACTTGTCCTCATGAAGATTGCTTTGTCAAAAATAGTTTTCACCCAAATTGACCTAAATTCCACCAATTTACCTGAAACACAAATTAAATCCATTGAGTGTAATATTTAATTTAATCAAGATATAAATCAATTATTTAATAAGCTTATAATTTATCATATTTTAATACCTAAATTCACATATTTTAGATCCTCAAATGACACAAATTTTATTAATTTATATCTACATTAAAAAAATATTGCACTTAATGGATTTAATGTGTCTCAGGTAAATTGGTAAAATTTAGGTCAATTTGGCGAAACATGCTATTTTTGGCAAAGCAATCTTCATGAGGACATGTACCATTATGGGAGTATCAATCCCAGCAATTAATTAAGCATTAATCATGATGGTAAATTGGAATTATGTAGTTTATTATGAAGTGGACAACTAGTAGACGGATTGCTAGATGCATGGTTGAGATCAATTGCTTGAAGATGAAGTCATTACTTCGATTGAAAAATAATTAAAACTTCCACACATTATTTTTAAAGTAGTTTTTGGAAGTTTTAATGTGAATTATGTGCAAATTAGAAGGTGAGACATGTGTGCAGCAATTCAATTGAAGGACTTCTAATTTTGGATGTTTCACGCGTAAGAAAATTTGTAATATTTTAGCAGAAAATAAACTTAGATTTTGGTATATATATAGGATGATTTAAAAAATATATTCAAGATAAAAGTTGTATACCTTAAAATTATCTGACCAAAAAATTAAGAATCACATGATTCAGAGGTATTATGAGAAATTTATGCTCAAAATATTACAACTGCCTTTAGAGATTTTTTGAATGCGATGTGCATTAATAGGTGTTATGTCAAGGCAGTTTTTGACAGATATCAAGGATGATTCAGAGAAAGTGTTCAACATGAAATATGTATACCTTGAAATTATATTTCTAATAAATTAATGATCATATAATTTAGACATCATATGAGAAATTTATGATAAAAATACTAAATTTGATCCTGATGGACAGACTTTGTGTGTGAAAACATGATATCTTTAGCAATTGCATACTTTATGTGCAAACTAACTTAAGGAATTTGTATTGAGGAGTGTGAGAACCCTAAATTGGGTTATTTATTAGGTATTTAATAGAAAAATAAAGGGCTTTTGGGGAAGAAAGCGGCACACATCTTTGGAAGAGAATTCTACAAGGGAACAAGAGGGAGATTTCAAGTTCTACAACATGAGTATTTTAAATATTATTTTTCTTCTTTTTAGCATAAAATAATTTTTTTTGGGGCGATCATGTAGCCCTCCTTGATATTATTTTTTAAATATGGATTATTTATTGACTAATTCATTTTTATCTTGTTTCATTCATTATGCTTATTGCTATCTTTTGATTTATTAAATTGCTTGAGCACCAATTTTATGAGTTAGATTGATTATCTAAGCATGGTGAAGGTATACACCATATGCTAAACTATGAACTCCCTTGAATGAAAGAATGAATGGTTATGGTACACACCTTATGCTAGACTAATCTAGTTAGTTCATTAAAGTTCTTTGGTCTTAATGGGTTTTCACCTCAATTATGCTACCACCATAGGTGATTGGAATGAGTAAAAATACTTGATTTATACTGTACACCTAAAGGTAATAATCATATATTAAACAAACCCAAGATAATAAATTGACACTTGTTGGTCCCATGTAGTAGATACCTCAAGAGGGGAGGGGTGAATTGAGCATATGAAAATTATGGCCAAATGAAAATTAATGTGTTGGGCAGAAATAATATTATAATACATATAAGATTTTCACAGTTGTTCATTCTATCATGGTATCTGCTCCACACACAAATTTAATTTTATTTAGCCATTCTCATTTTAGGCAGATTATTGTGTGTGTAATGATACGTGAGATATAATAATAAGATAGTAGCAAGCAAAGTAAAATAATCAAGCAGACAATACACAATAGTTTTTATAGTGGTTTAGGCATCTTGTCCCTACATCCACTTTTCCAATAGCACACTTATTGTGCCTTGGATTCCACTATCAATTATAATGAAAAACATTAGTGCTCCTAGCACTCATCTGGATTCCTGCTCCAAGTGGCATAACAAGTACTCCCAGCATTCTTCTAGATTCTAGCTCTAGGGGGCGTAAATTAGTGTTCTCAACACTCTTCTGGATTCCAGCTCCAGGAAGCATAAATCAGTGTTACTAACACTCTTCTAGATTCCATCTTCAGGAGGCATAAACATAGTGGTTTCCCTAAGCTTACCACCAACTCATATGACTGATTAACAACACTCAAGTTATACATTACTTTGCCTCTTTATTAGGCTGATTTGTGCATAATTTAAGCACATATAAAATGATTACTCATTGAAGCACATTAGATATCAATACTCCAAAAATATGATTAAGATAGATTTTTGAGGCCCATCATCTATCAACACAATGGAGATTGAATATCTTGGAGGAAGCATCACCTAATTGAGAGAAGATACTATTTTAAGCTCTTTTTCCTTTTTTAATTTTCTCTAAGCTTTCTCAACCTTCTTCATTGATATTGCACTACCTTTATACTAGTTCAGAGATTTTTTCCCTTTGAAGGTAGATGGCTTCCATTGAATGTTGAAGACCATTTTGAATTTTTTCCTGTTGAAAAGTTATCTTCTTGATAAACTCGTTCTAATTAGAAATCCTGGCCATCCTTGAAGTAGATGAATTTTTAATTTTGGCAAACACCAGATGAAGATATTCTACATAGTGGACTCTTTTCATTCTTCTGGAAATACACCTATTGAACTTGAAGGCACGCAACCTCTAAGAGATGTCATCTTTGTTCGAGTGAAGACTGCTTTCTTTTGAATTTCTTTCCATCTTCAGCTAAGCTTGGTTTGTTCAGTAGTTAATAAGATTTGCTTTAAGTAAAAGTTTAATTAAAGAGTATAACCAGCATTGTCTAGTATAAGTAGCTTCTACTCATCATGATGAGCCATAATGATTCAGCCATTATTTGTCTAAGGACTTTGTCTGATCAAGTTCTAGTTTATCTTTTGTAAGTAATAGATAAATTGACTCTAAGTAGATTTATAAGATATAATAGACAACTTCATTTTTGTAAATTGCCTAAGTTCATTATAGCACTTTTACTTCATCTTCTATTTTGGCTGTTATAAGTAATAGACGAATTATGGAAGCACATACGAAGTTCTTTTCTTTTTATTCACTAGATGATGTTCTTTCACCAGATGAGGTAGCTTTGTCTGTTCATTTATCTATTGCAAGTAATAGACAACTCTTGTTAGCATGGACAAGGCTTCTTCACAATAGACGAATTGACTTTGTCTATAGAGATCTATAAAGGAAATTTGGAAGGCACAAACAAATCCTCTTTTCAACAGTTCATCTATTGATTTGTCTACTCCAAGTAATAGATAAATTTTAGAGGTGTAGATGAATCATCTTTCCAATAGTTCATCTATTGGTTTTTCTATTGTAATTAGCAGATGAATTTACAGATGAAGACAGTAGACAAGGTAGGCTATTCATCCGTGATCATTGTGTCACTTCTACTTCATCTTCTACTTCATTTGTAGTAAGTTGCAAATGAGTTCATTATTCTTCTTCTGTTCAAGATAGACTTCATATAAGAGATAAATACTTGATTAGTTTGACTTTAACATTTAACTCTTCATTCATTTGAGTTCAGTTCCAGTTTGTCTTTGTTTTTGCAATCTGAATTCATCTTTGTGTTGCATATGAGCATTTTATCTGACCTGCTAGTGAAATGATTGAATTTGGAAGGATTTTTTAGCATGTTTGATTTATGTCTTCTATTTCGATGATAAATATACTTGGATGAAATATGCTTTATTATGTAATTTGATGTTTTGATGATGTAACACATCTTTGATGTAGAGTGGATTGATGTAAATGTGATGAAATGCATGTAATCAGGTTGTGTGAAATGGTGAAAAGAGTGAAAATAATTTTTTGGAAATAGTTTAAGGATGGAAGTCATAAAGTGAAGAAATCCGTCGATGTTTTTTTCAGCAAACTCAATGGATTAGGAGTTAGGGACATATCCAGCAAAGTTGGCAAATGGTGAAACTTAACGGATTCAAATCATGCAAAGTTGGCTTTTGATGAACCTCAATGGATTATGAGTCAGTGACATAACCGATGAAGTTAAAATTTGATGGATTTCACTATGAAGAAAAATGTTGACGGTTTGTCATAAAACGTCAACGGATTTTGGGTAAAACATTGACAGTTTTGGCATTGCAGGTGGTTACAAGATCCGAAAATATAGATGCTTTGACACTTTCTTTAACCTCTTTTGAGAGGTTATCTCCTAGAAGTTAAAACTCTATATTAAAGGGAGATGTTGAAAGAAAAGCATGGAGAAATAGAGAAGAAAAATATTATAAAGTGATCAAGGGAAAATTAAGAGATCAAGATTATTAAGAGATTCTAACTTTGGTTTTGTAAGCGATTGAAGCTTGGAGAATCAAGAGCACTGAAGTTCACCTAAGAGTTGATTTGGTTATAAGTCTTTCATTTTTACATTATTTATTGTGTTGATTGTACCTTGGTTTGGGTTGTAAACCAAGAGATTGTTGAATCATTATAGGTTGTGTAAGTGATTCATCTATAGTATTACCTAGAAGTGTAAGTCCAAAAAATAGAGTTTCTATATGACTATAACTTTGGGATTAAGTTGACTAGTGGAACCCAAGATTGTGGTTGTGACTTAGAGAGTGGAGTAGGTAGGGAGTACTGAACCACTATAACATCTGTGTTCTACATTCTTGGGTCATTATCTTGATAGTATATTCAATCGCTTCCATAAGATTACATTAGTTTAGCCATACGGCGAGACCAACAGAGCTATCTTTGTATTAATAGGAAAAATAAGTACTTGGACTATTGAACTACTAGTTTTCTAGAGGGATTTTCTACAAATAGACCTCCATATCTAATTAGAGATAATTGTCCTCTGTGGAAATTAAGAATACAAAGTTTCTTAATAGGTTATAACATGTTTGCATGGTGTATAATTAAAGACGGTTTTACAACACCTATAGGAAAAATAAGTACTTGGACTATTGAATAGAAAGAGAAAATCTCAGCAAATGAATACGCTAAAAGTTTGTTATATTGTGCTATTTCTCAAGCTGAGTTTAAAGGGGTGTCAACTTGTAAAACTATAAAAAACATATGGGAGAAACTTCAAATTACCTATGAAGGCACATCACAAGTGAAAGAAATAAGAACAAATCTTTTGATGCATGATTATGAACACTTCATGATGTTTCTTAATGAATCCATTACTGAGATGAATCACAAGATTACCAAGATCATCAATGCCTTGCAAAGTCTTGAAAAGAGATTGCTGAGAAGGAAAAAGTTCAAAAAATAATCAGATCTTTACCTAAAGCTTGGAATACAAAAGTGACAGCAATCGAAGAAGCAAAAGATATCTCAAAGTTAAAGGTTGATGACTTGACAGGATTAGTGCTATGACATAAACATGTCATCAAGAAGAATGTAACCGAATCAAAAGGTAAGTGATCTGTATGCCTAAAAGCCAATTTTGATCACTCTAATCTTGATGCATGTGAGGAAGATGAGGAAATTGCAATGCTCACTTGTATATTCAAAAGATTTCTTCAAAAAAATAAAAAAATGAAGAACAAATTTGCAACGGCTTGAAGAGTGCAAAATAAGAAAGGTGACAGAAATTCAAAACTAAAACTTTACTAAAAAAGGAGGAAGAGGAACTCATATGTCATAACTATTGTGGAAATGGACGTCTAAAGAGAGTATGCCCATCTGTCAAAAAGGATAGAAAGAAGAACCAAAAACTTCAAAATTTTGGAGCTTAGTGTGACAGTGACTCATTCATCTCTGTGGATTCTGAATCTGAAAGTGAGGAATGTCATATTGGTCTAATGACACATGAAGATGGAGATAAAGAGAAAGATGTTTCAGATGAAGTAAGTTATGATGAGTTCTTGTTTGAATTGCAAAAAGAACATACTAAACTTCTTAATGAATCAAAGTTAATAACTGAAAAATATGCAAAGTTGAAAAAGAAATTTTAGATTTAAAAAGAAGTGATACTTAGAATTCAATGTTCTTTTGTGACGAATATTCAAAATTGAAATCTGAAATGATCTTCTGAAAAATGATTAAAAGAAAATATTGGATGAAAACCAAAAGTTGTATTTGTATAGTACTTCCTTGAAAAATACAATTAATTAAATGAAGAATAATTGTTCATTTTGTCAAAACTATACAACAAATTTCAAAAGAAAAACTTTCAGATTTCACAAAGGGCAATGTTATTTTTGTAACAAATTTAGTCATGTTGCTTACAATTGTATAGTAGAAAGACTACTAAATAATGGAATAAAATTAATTTGGGTGCCTAAATAAACTATTTTCCTACCTGATAAACATGGACCCAAGATGTGGGTACCAAAGACTTGATTTTTCCTTTTCAAGTATGCTTGACTCTAAGAATAAAATCCAATTGGTACCTTGAAAGTGGATGTTCACATCACATGATAGGAAGCAATTATTTGTTTAAAAGCTTATCTTTTTTGGATAAAGGTAAAGTAACTTTTGGAGACAATAATCAAGGAATAATTAGAAGAATTTGAATGGTAAGTATTTGAGGTATGAATATTATTGACGTGTATTATGTAGAAGGTCTTAGACACAACCTTTTGAGCATAAGTCAACTATGTGACAAAGGTTTTGAAGTTGTGTTTAAGTTTAATAAATGTATTATTCATAATAATGTAGGAAATAGTATATGTTATGGAAAGTGAAATTGAAATGTATATACTTTAGACCTTACTATAGATCATGTAAAGTATCTATCTACAGTAGACAATGAGGCTTTAATTTGGCATAAACGTTTTGGTCATGCTAACATGTACACAAGTAAGAAGCTTGTAAAACTTAATCTTGTGAAAGGCTTATCAGAAATGAAGATCAATGTGGATCATGTATATGATGCATGCCAATTTTGCAAACAAAAGCTTCTTTTGAATCAAAAAATGATGTTTCTACATCAAAGCCTCTTGAGTTATTACATATGAATCTTGTTGGACCTACACAATCAAGAAGTTTAAGTGGTAAATAGTATGGGTATGTAATTGTTAATGATTTTTCTAGATATACCTAGGTACTATTTCTAGGTGGAAAAGATGAATGTTTTAAACTTTTTAAGAATTTCATCACAAAGTTCAAAATGAATGTGGAACAAGAATTCTCTCAATACGAAGTGATCATGGCAGAGAATTTGACAATATTCAGTTCAATAACTTCTGTGATGAACTTGGAATAACTTATAATTTTTCTGCACCTAGAACTCCACAACAAAATAGAGTAGTTGAGAGGAAGAATAGAGTTTTAGTTGAAATAGCTGGAACAATGTTAATTGATGCAAATCTTCCTCATAGATTCTGGGCTGAAGTTGTAAACACTGCATGTAATATAATCAATTGCATTGCATTTGTCCAATTCTAAAGAAACTTTCTTATGAACTGTGGAAAGGTAGAAGGCCAAACATTGCGTGTTTTCATTCCTTTGGCTGTAGATGCTTTGTATTGAATAATAAAAAGATAACCTTGATAAATTTGACAAGAAAAGTGATAAAGGTGTTTTTCTAGGGTATTCTTTTTCCAGCAAAGCATATCGTATCTACAATAAGTGAACATACATAGTAGAAGAGTTAATCCATGTAAAATTTGATGAGACTAACTTTTGGCCAAAAAAGGTTGATAATGCAGATGATGAAAGTGAGAGATTTGATTTTCTTGAAACATTAATTGAAGCTTAGCAAGGATCTAAAGATTTACCACTAGCTAAGTCATCAAATTGACCTAAGGAAAATATTCATGAAAAATAAGTAAGTGCCTAAACCAGTCAGTTCATACTCATAGATATTATTCATTAGAAGATTTTATAGGAAATGTATATGACAAAGTGAGAACACGTAGCTCACTTGCTTTCTTATCTTACATTGAACTCAGAACTATAAAAGATGCCATCTTAGATGAAAATTGGATCATAGCTATACAGGAAGAACTAGATCAGTTTAAACATAATAATGTGTGGATACTTGTACCAAAAGTAAATGATTAGTCTGTTATTGGCACAAAATGGATCTTTAGAAATAAACTTGATAAGTCTGGGATTATTGCAAGAAATAAAGCATATTTGGTAGCACAGGAATATTCTTAAGAAGAGGGAATAGATTATGATAAAACATTTATACTTGTTGTCAGGCTTGAGGTCATAAGAATGTTACTTGCTTTTACATAATTCAAACAATTTTGATTATTTCAAAGGGATATAAAAAGTGCATTCTTAAATGGATATTTAAATGAAGAAGTGTATGTCAAATAACCTCCAGGCTTCAAAAATCATGAATATCCAAACTATATATTCAACCCCACAAAAGCGTTATACGATCTTAAATAAGCTCCAAGAGCTTGGTTTGAAAGACTGAGTGGGTTTTTACTAAGTAAAAAATTTCAAAGAGGCAAAGTTGACACAACCCTATTCATTAAGCATATCTATTCAGACATTCTTGTTATATAAATCTATGTGAATGATATCATTTTTGGTTCTATAAATGAAAAATATTGCAAGGAATTTGAATATATAATGAAAAGTGAATTTAAAATGAGTATGATGGATGAACTGACATTTTTCTTTTGACTAAAGGTAAACCAAACTTATGAAGGTATTTTCATTTCACAATCAAAATACACCCAAAAATATTAAAGAAATTCAAGATGGAAAACTTAAATGTACGCCTACCCCTATGAGTGTAAGCATCAAAATGGACAAAGATGAAAGTGGTAAAAGTATAGATCATAAACTACATAGAAGTATGATTGATTCACTATTATATTTAACTACTAGTAGACCTGACATCTTATTTAGTGTGCTTATGTATGCTCAATTTCAGTCAAATCTAAAGAAGTCACACTTATCTGCTATTAAATGCATTTTTAAATATCTTGTGTAAACATCTCATTTAGGATTATGGTATCCTAAAGGATCATCATTTAATTTAGTTGGTTATTCTGATAATGACTATGCCAAATATAAGGTTGATAGAAAAAGTACTAGTGGAACTTGTCAGTTTCTAGGAAGTATGCTTGTACCCTAGTACTCTAGGAAACAAAGAACTGTTGCACTATCAATAGCTGAAGCCGAATACATAGTAGCTGTCAATTGTTGTGCACAAATACTTTGAATGAAACAGCAGTTAAGTTGTCATGCCCCGCCTTTCGAGGTGCGACCTACCATTTTGCACAATAATTCATCACAATTTGCCCACTTTTAAGGTGGGGTATTTTGCCCAAAATTTGGCAGAGCCTAACCTGAATATATGAGTTTTCTACCTGTATAATAATTTATGAAATAAATTAAAGCAATAATGTAATTCAGAAATACAAAAACCAATGATGCAGTTTCCAAAATACATATCTATACATTCACTCTTACAAAGTTGCCCAAGATCAAGGTAAATCATGATGGCAATATACCTAAGGGGACTTTAATTGATTAACATAATCATAAATACTTTACTAGGAAATGCCAATATTTCACTTTTACATCATTGGGATCTTTTGAATAACATATACAATCATAATTTGACAATTACAAATAAAATTTACAATTCCTTCTAATTATACATAATTTAAGTTCATTTGAATACATGAATTCAACATTTAAATTTCCATACACAAAGGAATTCCAATCCCACTGAAATAATACAACATTTTATTACAAGGTATATTTACTTCTCAAATAAATTACTCTTCTATGTTTTCTATCATCGTAATCTTCCATAGCTTGACCTGCCAAGTAAAAAATAAATAGGGATGAGTCTAAACAGACTCAGTAAGTAAACTGTATAACAAAAAAAAATCAATAATAGGGATCCATCATGTATTATTTATCACATTCTATACATTAAAGTTTAGTGCATAAAATCAAACAAGAAAATAAGGAACCATTATTGACATGAATGCATGGTTTCAATGATAAACAAAACTTGATTAAAGATTATCTACTAATGGTTGTTATCAAGTTTTTATCATGCAAAATCAAATTGCGGGTCTTAAAGAAAAATGAGCATAAAAAATATATTCCATAGCAACAAGGCTTGTGCAAGGAAACAAGCAAAAGAAAAAGTGTTGCAACAAATGAAGCACGAGTGAAAAGGGCTCAGTTATTTCCATTCATTTGTTAAAACGAAAAATTATATTTGACAGATGCAAGATAGTATGTATACAAAAAATTCTATCTATCATAAGTAAGCCATAGCTATGCCAATAGTTGTTTGAGAGAACAAACAAAGGTGGAAGAAGTGAAGATCTTTTTAGCAAAATAAAAACATCATCTACCATCAATAGACAAAGAAAAAGAAGCAAGGAGCATCTGGCACAATAAAGAATTCATCAGTGATCGTCTACCATCAATAGACAAAGCGGAAGAAGCAAGGAGTGTCTAGCAGAATAAACAATTAATCAATGATCATCTGTTGTTAATAAACAAAATGGAGAAATATTCCATTAGACAAAGGCATAAAGAAAACTCGTCTGCACTTTATCTATTACTTATAATGGACAAACTCAATAGATAAAGTGCTGAAGCAACAAGAGATCTATGCCTCTACTATGCAGTAGACAGAGAAATTGAATGGTTGATTCATCTAGCAATAATAGAAAGGATGATTTGTTTGTCACTTACCAAAAGACAAAGATGAAGGAACTTTGTCTTATGGATAGCTGGACAAATACTTCATTTATCATAAGTAAAATATGAGCAATGTCAGAATGAATTGTTGTTCTTCGCTCAGCATTAGTAATGATCTTTCTATATTAATGAAAGAGGCAACCATTGTAGTAAAACCTCAACTAGAGCTTATTGAGAGACCAGAAATCATCTCCTCTAAGGTTAGCGCTGTAGGCATTCTAGCATATGAGGAATAAGTAGAAGTCAGAGAATTCAAAATACACCAATCAAAATGTCCTCTGTTATTAATGGAGCTCACCTATAACCAATGACTAGGATTCAAAGCAGCTATAAATGAAGCATCATTGGAGCTGGAGGAACTAAACAAGTATTAAGAAAATCATTCAAAAAACCTCTTGAGAGTATTTACTAATCTGAGCTAAATCTTCTTTAATCCTTCAAGAGTCAAGAGCCCTGCATTCAAACCTTCTTTAACTTTTCTTTGAAGGCTCTCAACTACCTTTGGGAAGATCATTTACTTCTGCATTTAACTTTCAGAAACCTTCCCCTATGCTTATTGAGAAATTCCTATGCTTCTTTTGATATTCATTTCTTGTAAAGTTCCTTGAGCTAGTGGTGGATACTAGACTCAAGAAGAGTTGTGATTGTCTGAGTGCAGACAAGAGCTAATCATTCATGCCTCCTAGAGCTAGAATCTAGAAAAGAGTTGGGGATACTTGTTTACGCCTCCTGGAGCTGGAATCTAGAAGAGTGTCAGAGATACTTGTTTATGCCCCCTAGAGCTAGAATCTAGAAGAGTGTCTGGGATACAATTGTATTTCTGCTATTGGAAATAGTGGAACCTAAGACAATAAGAGAAAAATGCTATTAGAAGAGTAGAGTAGAGTGTTTACTCGAACCACTATAAAAATATTTTTATCTTATTTATTTTGTACATTTGTTGATTAAGTGATTGATTGCTAGAGGGAAGAGTAATCCTAATCCTACAAGGGGTTGGAAAATAATTTTTAAGTACCCAATTCACTCATCCCTTCTTGGGTTTTATCCAATCTTCGGGACCATCAAGTGATATCAGAGCAGATTATATAAACACTTATAGTGATCCAATGGCAAACCCATCATCCTCATTACAAATATTCACCGAGGGGCAATCATCTTCCCGTCCACCCCTATTTGATGGAACTAGCTTCGCTTACTAGAAGTTAAGGATGAAGTAATTTATTATTGCCAATGATATGGAATCTTGAAGGGCTATTAAAGTTGGAATCACTCTTCCCACTACTGAAGTAGATGCATGGACCAAAGAGGAAGCCACCTCAGTCCAAAATAATGCAAAGGCTATGAACTCTTTATTTTGTAGACTATCCTCATTAGAATTTGGTAGTGTATCCTCTTGCACTATTACAAAGGATATGTGGGATAAATTAGTGTCTATCTATGAAGGTTCCTCACAAGTTAAGAGAACTAGAAGAAATATGTTGATAGGAGAACTAGAAAATTTTAGAATGAAGGAAGGAGAAAGTATATCTGAAATGTATGCTCATTTTTCGAAAGTTACTAATGCCTTGAAAGTTTTGGAAAAAGAAGTTACAAATTCTGAATAGGTAATGAAGATACTAAGAGCACTACTAGATTCATGAAATCAGAAGATCACAGCAATAGAGGAAGCAAAGGATCTAAATACTCTTTTGGTGGACGATCTTATTAGCTCATTGATGTCACATGAGCTAATCAAGAACAAAAGAGAAGAGCCAATAAAGCCAAAGAAATGTGTTGCTCTAAAAGTGATCAAGGAGAGCAATAGTGATCCATCATCATAATCTGAAGATTACATGGCCATGTTGGTCAAAAATTTTAGAGGGTTTGCAAGAAGTAGTTAAGGCCGCACCTCAAGGAGACAGCCTAAACAATAGAAGAAAATAACTGAAAGAAAGAAGAATCTTCCCACATGCTATAGATGTGGAGGAATCGAACATATGTCTCCTGAATGTCTCAATGAAGAAAAAGTAAACATGAACAAGAAGGACAACAGAAAAGAAAGGAAAGACTTCAAGAAGTCTTCAAAAAATCAAGCTAGAGGAATGTATGTAAATGATGAAGACTCAATAGTAACAAGCTCAAGTGAGAAAGATGATGAGTTACATCAAGTCTCAAATAGCACAGGTGTCAAATGTAAAAAAATTGATGAGTTACATCAATCACACAACTCTCTCTTTAGTGAGTTTGAATTAGTTATTAAAAATTTACTCAAAAGAAAAGACACTTTGATGCAACTGTCAAAGTAAACTTCATTCTGGTAGAAAAAAATTATCTCTACAAAAGAAGGTTAAAGATCTGAAGAAAGAGATGGAAATATTAAACAATATTCTTAGTAAAGTCTAATGCAGGAGAAGCTATGACCAAATTTATGAGAAAGACTAGTTAAAACAGCAAAAAGGGACTTCGTTGTGAGCAATCAAATGATGAAAATTTATAAAAATTTGCTGGATGGTCTAAGGGAATGAATCTCATAGAAAAAACAGAGAACTATCCAAACATTGGAAGACTCATAAATTATTCCTGGATAGAGAAACAAGTGAAATATATTACATCTATTAGAGTCCCAAATATTTACTATTTCTACAACAAATTTGGACATAAGGTGTATGATTGTTATACCAAAAAGATATAAGCAAAATGTGTTAAGATGAGATGAAAATGTAATAAATGAGCACACAATTATACCACACACTCTTTCACTAACATCATTGGACCCAATACTTGGGTACCAACAAAGTAAGAAGAAAAATTACTTTGAATGCAGGTAAGTCTCAAAGCTACATCTGGAAATATATAGTTCATGGATAGTGGCTGTTCGAGACATATGACTGGGAACAAAAAGATGTTCAAATGTTTAAAGCCAATGGATGAAGAAACAATAGCATTCGACAATAATGATAAAGATCTTATCAAGGGAATAGGTAAAGTTTATGGTTTATTCAATGCATTTATAAAGGATATATTATAAGTAGAAGGACTCAAGCATAATTTGCTAAGCATTAGTCAATTATGTAACAAGGGTCACAAAGTTGTGTTTTAACTATTTGCATGTAATGTACTTAGTATAAACAATGATCTACTGTTTAGTAAAAAAATGTATGAAAATATTTATCTAGTATAGCTAAATGATATAGTTGAAAAATTCTTAGTTGCAGTCAAGGATGATCCATGGGTATGGCACAAGAGGATGGGACATATCAATATGTCAAATATCAAATATCAAATATTTGTGGAAAAAGATCTCATGATTGGTCTACCAAAATTAAACTATGACAAAAATTAAATATGAAAATCCTGTCAACTGTCAAAATAGACCAAAGTATCCTTCCATCCTAAAATTGAAGTATCTACATCTAGACCTCTAGAACTATTGCATATGGATTTATTTGGACCATCTGATATAGTCACACGTGGAGAAAAAAGATACGTATATGTGATAATAGATGACTACTTTAGATTTACATGGGTAATTCTCTTGACTAGCAAAGACAAAGCATTTTCAATATTTATACTTTTTCAAAGTTAGTCCAAAATGAGAAACAAATGTCTATTGTATCCATCTATAGTTATCACAATGGTGAATCCAAGAATAGAAGATTCATTATTTTTACGATGGAGGAATTCACCATAGTTTCTCACCCCCCAAAATTCCTCAACAAAATGGAGTTGTGGAAAGAAAGAATCGAATAATTCAGGAAATGGCAAGAACCATGTTGAATGAAAGTAAATTGTCCAAAAGATTCTGGAGAGAAGCAGTTAGCACTACTTTGCCATGTGCTGAACAGGGTCACTATAAGAGCAATCTTAAAGAAAACCCCATATAAGCTTTGGAAAGAAAGAAAACCAAACATCTCATATTTCTATCCCTTTGGATACTTATGCTATGTGCTAAACAATGGAAAAGATAACTATAGAAAGTTTGATCTAAAGAGTGATGAAAATATTTTTCTTGATTACTCTTCCAACGGTAGAGCATTTAGAGTCTACATTAAGAAAACACAGGTTGTAGAAGAGTCTATACATGTTAAATTTGATGAAGCAAATATAACCCCAAGAAAGAAGTATGATAGTGATGCAAATGAAGCTGCAACAAATATGAAGAAGCTCAAATTGAAGGATCAAGAGGATGACACCAATGGTGAAGACTTACAAATTTTAGAAAATGAAGAGGAGGTAGGAATAGGTAATGTTCCTTATCAACCTCCTACTGATTTGAGATTTGTTGCTACTGTTGGTCCCTTATACAATGGTAGCTCAGGGGGGGGGGGGTGAATTGAGCTTTAAAACTTTTTGGCCAAATTAAATGATTAAACTGCTGAATGAATAAGTAAAACAGATTGCACAACACACGATACAAGATTTTTATAGTGGTCCAGCCCTTTCTGGGTTCCTACTCCACTTCTTTGAGTTAGTCTCATCTACTGAACTCAAGTTCCACTAATACCTTGATCAACCTGATCAAATACATGTTGTTTTTACAATAAGCTCACCAACCAACTTACTTGTTTTCCAAGCTAACAAGAAACTTTCACAACTTGTTGGTTTTCAAAGCTCAACAACAAACTTATACCCTTTCAGCAAGTTCCTTACTTGCTTATCTCAATACATAAACACCAAGCACTCTGCTCATGTTCCTAACACTAAAATGAAGTGTACAGATTGATGTCTCTTACTTAGACAGATTTTTATATAAAATTCTAAACTTTCAGGAAATGAATAAGCAAATAGAATAAAAGATTCAAACTCCTTGATTGAGAAATGATTTAGACTTTGAGAGCTTTTGATAGAGATATAGCCATTGGAGTTGAACTTTGAAGGAAGATTTTGAATGCTCTTCATATTTTTAATAATGATCAGTGATATTCAATAGTTAGTTTTCTTTTGCTTCTGAATCTCTCTTTTATAGGTTAAGAGAGATTTTTCCATTGCTGACTTTGGTAGACATTCAAACATTCAAAAATATTTTTCTTTACCTTATATTTTGTCTGATGTTTGAATTCTGCTGCATTCTGGTACTGGTTTGCTACTTTGTCACTGACATTTCTCAATGTTCACTTTCATCATGGGTGTTCCGAAGTTACTTCTTCAGTTACTCTAAAGAGACAAGTGAACAGTTGATGTCTTGAATGATTTTAGATGATTTGATTTATTTTTCTTCAGATTCTCAGAAATAATAATAAGCCTTCTTAGTTGTGACAATCCTTTGTAGAAAGAGACGAGTGAATAGTTGATGTCTTGAATGATTTTAGATGACTTGATTTATTTTTCTTCAGATTCTCATAAATAATAATAAGCCTTCTTAGTTGCGACAATCCTTTGTAGAAAGAAGTTTGGATTTTCTGAACTTTTAATGCTTTAGAAAGATGACTCCAAAGTATTATTTAATATCTCCGAAGCTTGATCATTGTCTCCGAAGTGAGGCTTTGAGGACTCCAAAGCAGGTCTATTTACTTTGAAGCTTATTTGAATTTACTTCGAGATGTGACTCTAAGTTCTTTGAAACATATTTGTTTACTCCGAAGTGTATCTGATTAGCTCCAAAGCTTGTCCTATTTTTTCCAAAGTGTACTATCATAACTCCAAATCTTCTATGACTACTCCAAAGCATACTTGACGATTTTGAAGTTTTCTTGATTATTTTGAAGTACGTTTTGACTTGTCCAAAGCTTTGAGAAAGACTTCAAAGTGTACTTATGATAACTCCGAAACACACTATGATGATTTCGAAGCTTGTCTTGGGCTTTCTCCAAAGTTTCCAATTATCTCCAAAGCTTGTCTATCTATTCCAAAACATACTTGTAACAACTCGTAAGTATTTTATTTTACTCCAAAGATAGTTGTGAAGACTCCGACATATGCTGTGACTTGTCTGAAGCTTTGCTATGATGACTCTAAAGCTCTTCAATTTACTCTAAAACATGTTGTGACTACTCCGAAGATTCTTAATTAACTCCAAAGTTGTTATGATGGTTCCGAAGCTTTCCATTTTACTCCAAAACATGTACAGATAACTCCAAGGTTTTTAGTGTTGGCTCCAAAGGGTGCCTTCAAGACTTCTAAATTTCTGTTTTCTTGTTTCAAGTATATACAAAATTTATATACTTAATTTTAAAAGAACATTTACTTTGTGTCTTCCTTTTATCATCATGAATGTTATTCTCAAGTTGAGTATGAGTTAATATTTCTACAACATACTTGAGAATAGATTGTTAGTACCTTAATGTTTTACTTATGTCTTTGCTCATTATCAAAACATTCTTGGTTAAGAATGTTCGTCATCAAAATCAAGCTAGACAATATGTTCAACATTCTCTCCATTTTTTATGATGACAAAGTAATAAGTGATATATCTTTCAAAACTTGTGTAACAATAAATTTAAAGTAACTTATTTTGCAGATATTTCATAAAGATTTCTATTGACCAATTTAGTGTAGCTCTCCTTGAATTAATGCATATTACTTTAATTGTATGTCATAGAAATTTTCATTTACATGCCATCTTATACATGTAGCTATTATTTTAGTTTATATCACATGATCACATTTTCTCTCCCTTTTTGTCATAATAAAAAATGTGAAAACAAGCAACAATAAGTCAAAGAAAAGATGCATATATATATATATATTGAACTTCTCAAAATGTCAAGTACAATTGTAGACACATTAGAAGAAAAAAAATTACATCAAAGAAAAAAATGTAAAAATGTAGCAAGTTTATTTGGGTGGTTTGGGTTTTCTCTAGTATATCTTGAGAAAGACATCTTGAAGAGGTGAAAGAGGTGGCTTGGGTTCAGAAGAAGATGGTTTGGGAGAGGGCTTGGATGTTTTAGCCCTTTTGGTGGAGGAGTTTGAGTGAAAAATGGATCTTTTGGAACTGCCACAGGAGGTTCATGTGTATAAGTTGTAGTTCTATGAAAATAGATGAAATCTGATCTTTCTCAAAATTTTGGATCCAACATCTCAAGAAGTGCTACAGGGGTCCCTTTTATAAGAGCCTCTGAGTTTGCATTCATCCTAGTTATATACTCCTAACAGTACATGGTTATTCTTTCAAAAGGAGCCTTTTTGTGTTTTTTGGGAGGTGGAATTCTAGGCTTCCTTTTTGGTTTTGAAGTGGATGGCTATAATGAAGAAGGTGATGGTTTTGGTTTTGGGATAGCAGGTGCCTTTTAGGTTTTAATAGTGGAAGAAGGTGGTGGAAGAGGTTGACACCATGGTAGTTGTTGTATCTACCTTATCCTTTCTTGGATAGAAGGATTATTCATTTGAGGATATGGGAGAGGTAGATTGTCAACGATGGCCTCCAAGTTGGCATTGTTGTAGAAAGTGAGTTCTTTCTTAGTGAGAATAAAGAATTTATGAGGACCTGAGGGAGATAGAAACTCTTTTCTAAGAGATTTTGACATTGGAAGCATTTTAAGAGGTTTCTTAGAGTAATCTTGAAGAATTGACTCTTTATCAGGAATGTGAATTTTAAGGTTCTTTGGAGTCAATGGAAGATCAGGAAGGAGTAGAATCCTATGAAGAATGTTAGGATCCTCAAGTTCAGAGAATGGATATTCTTGAGGATGTATATGGATATCTTGAGAAAGAAACATTCTAACAACTTCAAAATTGATTACTAACTTGATCCTAAACTCTAATTCTGTCATCCTGATTGGATTGGATATATGAAGGGGATAATTAGGATTATCATCAACAACTATTGGAGGAGAGTGTGAAGGACTTTGTGGTGGAGTTTTTGGAGGAGTGGGAGGTCTTCTCCACTCTAAATGAATTGAGGGTGTGTTCCAATCTAGTGGAAGGTCCATAATCCGTTTAGGGATTACTTCTCCAGATCTAATGAGATCCATCCAAGTCCTGTCCAAAGAGATGGATGGTCCTAAAAGAAGAAAATAAACTCTAGGTAAAGGTAGTATGATGGGATACTTCCCATGTCTAACAATAGCTCTATGAGGATTGGTAAGATAATCCTCTGGCAGAGTGTAGAGGTTTTCAGTGTTGGGAATTGATAGTAGTTGTGTTGGAGGAGGTTGACTCTCAGGTTGAGCAACCTCTAGAATAACAGATGATGATGATGGATGAAGAGGTAAAGGTGAAGACATCACTGTTATTGATGAGTTGTTTCTGACTGGTGATGACTGATGTGGAGGTGATGGAAAGTGAGTTTGAGGTGGATAGAAATGGGTTTGAGGTGGAGTGAAATGGGAATGATAGGT
>JAYJMB010088473.1:1768-19391 GCA_036873735.1 Pouteria campechiana | reverse complement strand
AAACGTGCCTATCGCTATCTAGGGTTCCTGGAATATTGCAAATTGCGCGGCCCCAACGGATAGCTTTTATGGAAGGCGCTCCAGTCGCGCGCGTGGGATGTAACTTGCGACTCCATGCACGTGACAACTCCGCCCACGTGTTTAAGGCGCAGGTTGGTCACGCTGCAAGCGTGAGGCAAAACGAAAGGGGCGGCCATCCGGACAGCCACCCAACATCCGTATTAACGTTTGTTTGGGACAGTGGTGGTGACTTTCGGAAATATGATGCGGACCACCGAAAAAGGCAATCCTCTCCGTTCTGAATTTCAGCGACCAAAAATCCAGATTTCCGATAAATCCAACCGCTCATTTCTCACCCACTAATTAGACGGTTGTGATTTTTGATCGATCAGATGTCCCCAGATGAAATAGTTGGGCTTCTTGGACTATCACGTCACGCATCTTTCACATGCTGCCTACTGGACACGTGTGAGTCGGTTCTCCCACATGGCGATTTTAATTCCACTTGTAATCAGCCTGCCTGAGAGGCATGAGGGAGGTATAGAGGAGCGGGCATTCCTTAAATGGAAGCTTCTGTCAGGCGTCGAGAGCAGAAATCCGATTCCGATTTCTCACTCGCTCTCCCAGCGGAGTTTTCTTGAGTTTGTCGACTCGCAAAAAAAAAAAACACCGAAGCCGAAGCGGGTTGCTGCTTTAGCTGCTTTTCTGGAGAGGAATGGCATTTGGATCGAGACGGGACTCTGAAAGATCGGATCGTTGAGCTTCAGCACCGATTCCACAGCATGCACGGCTACGGGAGGGCCAGCAGCGGGACGATTAACGGAAATTCCCATACTTCGACGCCGTCCCCGCCTTCTTCCCCGAGGTTCCGACACCGGCGGTCCAAGATCGGTGGCGGGGGTCGCTCGCCGAAGCTGCAGTCGCTGGCGGAGCGGGCCCTGTACGTCCTGCTCTCGGCGGTCGTCCGGCGCCGTGGAATCTTGCTTGTCGCGCCGCTGATGTACATTTCCGGAATGCTGATGTACATGGGGACGCTGGATTTTGAGGTCCCTGGCGGGGTTGTCGTTCGGCGGAGATTGATGCCGGGTTCCACGTACCGGAGCCCGCAGGTGTTTCAGAAGCTGTTGCCGTTTATGCAGACGGATGGGAATAGATCCAATGTGGTATGTAGGACGAATCGGCATTATTTTTAATTTAAAGTATGAATTTTTCTTGTTATCTCAGCATCAGCGTTTCTTATATGCTTTTTATGCTTTATCCTTTTTGATTTTTTGGAAAGTTTTCAATTTAGTTGTTAAATTCTTACAATATGGAAATTGTAAGAATTTTCGGCAATTTTGGCATTTTCCCAACTCGTCAGGGAGTTTGATGGTGTTTTAAACAATGCTTGGCTTGACAATATATGTTGTAGCCTCCTGTTGCTATGATGATCTATGTGGTAGATGGTTTATGTGCCGAAAATCCGCCACTTCCGGACATTCCAAAATTTCACGGAAAATGATGGTGTAACTGCAGAGTATAAACTGCCAGAAGATGGTAGTGATTCAATAGTTGCGATATTCGATGGTCTCATGTTCTGAAGATAATTCTGGGTGATTCATCGTAGTGATTCTGGGGTGGTTCATCGTAGTGTTACGAGAATTGAAATGGGCTTCGCTTTCCAGACTTTTGGTTTTTGGTACCGGATTTTCTCACCATTTGAATTTAAGTTTTCATATATTTGTTTTGTGCTTTATCATTTTGAGTTTTGAATTGCGAATAGCTGGAATTTTGTTGTTAGCCTCTTGGAAATGAAAGCTATATTCCTCTCAAATCTCTTCCTTGTGCGTTGCTTATGTCTGGGGCCATTATCTCGCTTCAGAGGGTGGGCCGCTACATAGACCTAGCTTAAAAGTCATAGTGATTAACTATGCTTGCCCAGACTTCCCGACGGGAGACATGTTTGCTTGGTTTCCATAAGTAACTTGAGAGACTATGAAGTGCATATTAGTAACTGGATAAGGAAAAGTAGATAGAGTACATAACGTCATAAAAGGAAAAATAAGTAAATATAATTTTAACTGTTTCTGAGCTGTGGAGATAGCTTGCCATTTTTCTATCAACTGGAGAGCTTGTCATTTTCTGTCAGCTGGACTGTGAAATTGGCCTTGGTTGTTAGAGGTGCTTGAAATGAGATATATAACGGTTGTTGTAGGTGAGAGGAAGAATCTATGAAGATTGGTTTGGAATTGTTGGGATGCAAATACGATTGATGTTAGATGTCCTTGGAGTTGGAGATTGGTGACAATTTCACTGGTTTAAAAACATAGCTTGGCATGTTCTACCAGTGAGCATTGTGGATATTAGTTAGCCGCTTTCAAAATGATGTTAAAGCTAACACCATATCTTGAGTTCAAGTCATATGATTGACTTGTAAAACTGTCTACTTGGATAATTAGATATGATAACCAAAGGAATGAAATGCTTATGTAGTAACTGGATTGAAAGCTTCCAAAACATGGCATATTATGTTCATAATAGTGTAGGATTTGATGTGTAGGGTTTGATGCGTTTAATTGGTCATTGGACCTTTAGCATGTTGGTCAGGTTTTAACTATAGTAAAGGAAACAACATGTCTTGGAGTTTGGCTAGGATGACGAAATGGAAGGAAGAGGATGAAGTTATGTTTTAAGCAGAGAGACCAATGAAAGCATGTTGCCAAACCACAAGAAGTTGATCTATTATGATTGTTGGGCATGTGCAAAAAATACCATATTTTCACCAGTTACACTTTTAGCTACCTTCCAGCTTCTCCCCAAACTATAGCCTGCATGGTCCGTGCATAATTTGCTCTGTTTTTTACTACAGTTGCCATATTGCTTCATAATCGCTACTTTTGGCCACACTTGCTACATTCTGCTATGACTTTTACCATGAATTTTTGGTGTCTTTGCTCCATAAACACTCCTTTTGGCCACACTTCCCACATTTTGGTATGATTTTGGGGTCTTGGCTTCCTGTGCATGTTGATGTTTTCCGCCGAGATTACTTTGGCATTTTTTCTCAACATATTGAAGTTAAAATCCACAATAACGACATTGTGCTTGCTCTAATGGTATTTTTGAAGTCCTTAACTACCATAAAAAGAAATTCTATGACTGATGGAACATGTAAGTTTAGCCCTTGAAACTGTTAAGATGGTAAAGTAGCACTTTTCGCCTTCCTTTGGTGACTGAGGCCTAATAATTGAAGCAACTTCGCTAAAAGGCCCCCTTGACTGACATGAATCATGTTTATCATTTTGGTGTTTAAAATTATTTGGTTAGAAGCAAACTGGTATATCAAATTCTCAATATTCTGTAGAATGAGTTGTTATTCTGTACTATTAGGATTGTCATATCTCCCCAACACTCTCTTCCCAATCTGTACAACATATGCACATATTGCACTAGTTGTGGCTACATTTCAACAAGAAATTGGGGTGTGTTTGTGAAGGTTGTAGGCTTGACATGATCATGGTTCAAGATTGTAGAGGGAATCTTGTTTTGTTTGTGCTTCACTTTAGTGTATTGATTGTTGAAATTAATTCGTCCATTGCTGGGAAGTTTAAAATTGGAAAATGCAAATGTCTGGAAGTAGGAACTTGACCTGACAAGTAGAGGAGATAACAAATATTACAATTCAACATCATGTGGAACAAATTAAATGAATGAGTGAGAGACTAGGAAATAGTTTTCTGAAAAGAAGTATTCAGATTACATTTTGATAAGTTTGGGATTCCACATCCACCTAAGGGACCATTTGGGTATTTACCTTCTTGAGATGGATGGGCATTTTAGAAAGTCTAGAAGTGGTGAAATGATACAGATGTCCCTAATTACTTAAGAAAGTGATAGGAGTAAGGTATCTTTAACTCGTGCCTCCTTAAGCTGCTGTGTTTATGATTTCATTTCCACAGCTTACTCATTGATATTCTTCATTAAGGCATGTGTTGGTCTTTGATAAATGGTTACAAACTTTTGTTGCCAACTTGCCACAAAATGTCTCACACGATGGGACTAGCTGAATGTGTACTCTCTCTTCATCAATCACCAAGTTTGGACCCAGCATTTGCCTTTATTCTTATCATATGACTTCCTAACCAAATATATTTTCTGAAAAGGCGAAATTCATAATTGCTGAAGCTTCATCAATTTTCTTCTGCACAAGTCCTCCAATGTAATGTTCTGGATTATGACACAGGTCTCATTTTTTGAGGGGTAATATGATACATCACTGCTGTGGACCAAGTGATGATTGTTGTGGATGTCACACATTTGTCATGTGTCAGTCATGAGTTGAGGAGTGAGAACACCATCCTGCTTCATTATCTTTTCATTGCCATGAGTTTGTCTCCACAATGGTAATCTTGCAAGGGTTTGGCTACTTGTTATGATCTAGTTTGGGACTGGCATGCCTTTAAGCAAGCTTTTGGCCATTTGGTGGCATTATCTTTTGGGCATCAAAATGGATTTTCATAATCGAATGATCTCTTTTATTACCATTTTAATCACAATTTTTCATTCAAATTGAAGAGACTAACAAGTAATATTTGCACAGCTGATGAATGCGTGGCACCCAAAGGCAGGTCAAAGTTGGAAGCCTTGTCTCAAGAGGAGGCTTTCCCAAACAGGTGTGGGTTGAGTTTGTTTTTATTCCAAGCTCAAAAGTCAACTGCAATTTAGTGCTGTACTCTTAGCTTAGGAGCATTGACATGGAGGACATACGTGGATGTGCATTGTGATACTTTGCCCCCATCAACTGCAATTTTGGAGGCTCTTGACTTCTTTCCTTTCAGAAGTGGCAATTTTCACACCCCCCCTTTGTTTGTCATGTTTCTTCTATTTGGAATGGCTTGGGTAGGAATTGGCTTCCCAAAATTCCACTCATCTGATTTGCTGAAATCAAATTTAGCCATTAGTAGAATGTAACCTTGAGTATTGATTTAATTTTTATTTTTGAGTATTTCTCCATTTTTCTTTCCATGATTCCTATCTTCTGCTGGACTGCTTTCCATGATTCCTAGTTTTAAGATTGTTGTGGGGAATTGCTGTTTGTCTTGAAAACTGTTCCAATGATGAAGGACTAGATCCTAATAACTCTTAATATGAACAGGTGCACTAAACTTCCTGTTAGCAAGAGCGACAAATTACCATATATAATGTGGTGGGTCCTCATTTTGTTCTTATCGTTGTAGTTTGAATTTATTGAAGTTTACATTTTCCTCAGTCATTCTGTGTCCCGAACAATGGAAAAATATACTCCATAATCAGTAGTCGAATAGGTAGAACTCTGCTCTCAGAAGTGATGCACCAGCCTGTTTGCCACCACCTATGGAGGGAAGATGATGTCAATGCTAGAATGAGCCTGAGCTGCAAAGCTAGCACAAGACCACCCTAAGTTTGTAATGAAGAGAGAAGGTTTTGCATGGCCACCAATCCAGGCCAGCTATTTTTGGTTGATGTCAATCATATCTTTGGAAGAAAAGGAAGGAAGCTCAATGTTTCTGCCCATAAAGTTGCCATGGAACTGTTCATGAGCTACTTGAATTCAAATGGCAGACATTAGTCTCTCCCAACTGTATCCTGTCATTATGTACCAAAGAATGATTCAGAAAGCATTTTCCTGTTTAATTCTATGCAGATATAGGTGATGGCATCACTAGCAGCTTTTTATTATGTTGATGCTTGGTTGTAAAAATCCATGGCTCTGTCTAAGCATTATTTGTGTAAATCACCCAAAAATGGTGCCAATTTATCTTCATCATGAACAACATCACTAAGGTTTGTTACCACTGGATACTTCTTTGATATATACACTTATCATGATTGAGCATGCTGAAGTCATTTGGCATTTTTTTGATTGGAGCTCATGGTGGACCAAACAATTCCCGTAAATTATGGTATGGGCACTGCAATGGCCTTAAAGAGATTATCTCATCCCAGAACTCCTGTCGCATGGAAATGAAGTGTGATTCACACTGCTTTTCTATTTTTTGTGATGGTCTGATGTAGCTGAAGCGCTGTGACCTAGGAAACAGCATTGATTTTGCAGATGTGTTTAAATGGACTGGTTTTGAATAAAAAGCATCTCTTGATTTACTAAGATGCAATTAGATGGTTGAAAATTTTTGGCAGTTTCATCCTTGACATCAGAAAATAGAGAATTTGATATAGTTGAAGAACTTGCAGACTGCATCCTGGGACAAAGAAAGATGACTTTGGCTATTTTCCTATGAAATCTCTAGAGGACATGATTTTATAGTGTGATGTCAGATAGCAATTAAGTATTTATTAATGCTTGTGTGGATTAAAAATGACTAGACTGGATGTAATGGAAAGGGTAAATAAGCATAGTCTGTAATTGTTCATTCATGATCTAGAATTGGTCTGTCTTCATAGCCCTCAGATTACTGACACTTCTTACTGATATAAAATATTGACAAGCAGCAGTTTTGTGCTGATCATTTGTACCTGCAGATTTATGTTGTGTTATGTTAAAAGGTAAAGAAAAATTACTTTTGATATTTTCATTGAATTAGTCATCTAATCGCGGTTTTCTCTTCATTTCTCAAGATCACCTGCCAATGCACAATTAACAGAAACTGCTAAAAAACGATTTTGATTGCATTTCTTTTCTCTGACTTGGAAATGATTATTTAATGGACAGTTTTTTTCATCAAACTATCTGGCTGCTTGATACCCATTGCTTACACTGTTATCTGATTTTCTTGTTTTGTTGTTTCTCAGAATTGCCAACCTCCAATGGTTTTCTTATAATTGAAGCAAATGGTGGTCTGAATCAACAACGTATATCGGTAATTTTGACTTATTTTACATTTCTAGTTTGAATTTTATTCCTCGATTTATTTATCTCCATATTTCTAGTCAGTTTATTGATGCTAATTGGTGTTTAAGTGTCATTGCTTTTCTTCTCCCCTAGAGAAAGAAATCCTTGGCCCCTTGTATAAATGTTGGATGTTGAGCTTGATATCTCTTTCATACATGATGTGCACTTTTGTGTTTGAGACAGATATGTGATGTTGTTGCCGTGGCGAGGCTATTGAATGCGACACTTGTCATCCCATTTTTTCATTTGAATAGCATTTGGCGTGACTCTAGGTAAAGACTTAATTTAATTGCCAGTAATTTCTGCTTTTGAACGATCCAGTTTGCCTTTTTTTATGCTGAGTATTATCTTATTTTCATGAGTTGTATCTCATTCTTAAGAATACAATGAAGTTTCTGAAGCTTCTGTCCTTCTATTCTGGGTGACAATTAATGCTACGGTCACTTTCAATGCATCCCATCTGGAATAGACTTCCTTAAGTCTGCTAGTTGGTTGATTCTGTCTTTACTGGTTAGGGCTAGATGTAAGAAATTGTCCATTTGTTAGTTCTCACACAGTAATGAATTTAACTCTAATAGAGTATCTGCTGTGATAAATTTGCTGCCTTTTCGATGGAATCCATATTTGAAAGTTGCTTAATTTTTATCATATTCCAATCTTTTATTGAAATCTTGCTCAATCTGTTGTACCTACTTTGCCTAGCTGCAGGACATTGAGCATTATCTTACAATCTTAATGTTTGCAAATTTCCGTAGCAAATTCAGGGACATTTTTGATGAGGACTACTTCATTGATGCGCTAAAAAATGACGTGAGGGTGATAAAGGAGCTTCCAGAAGACGTACTGGGACAATTCGACAATAATATTAGCAACATCGTGAACTTGAGGGTTAAAGCCTGGTCAAGTTCAACATACTATTTGCAAAAGGTCCTTCCTAAGTTGCAGAAGATGGGGTATGGAGTTATGCTTTGTTGCATATATTTTTGATAATGACTGTATTGGTTCCAGGCAATTTTCCTGAAGATCTTTTACATGTTTTTCAATTTTTCTTGCTCATGAACTTACTTGCAGTTGAAAATGTTCATATTGACACCTTTATTGAAGTAGATTCACTGCATTCTACAAATGAATTGTATGTTCTCACTAATTTAACAGCGGGGACCAGAAACTTGATTGAATTAATTGTTCATGGACTTTTTGAAATGTTTCTGATTGTTTAGAAGCAAAATTGTTTTTTGTTGTGTCGTTATAAATGTGCCACTCTTCAGATTATACTGCAAGTCATTGGCATCACTGTTCTTGAATTATTCATGAGAGAAACAGCTTCCTAGTGGTCGTGGTCTTCTATTTCCACTGAGTCAGTACCAAGTGCAGATGACATGCTTATGCAATATGAGTCAGTGCAGGTATTCTAGGAAGAAGTTCAAAACAAGCTGCCCTTAGATCTCAAATTTTGCTTCCATGAATTTTTCTTTTTAAATTATTGATATAAGTTTGCTTGAATGCTTGCAGACTGTATTAAACCCAAAGATTGAGCAGAGGTGAACTGGAAAGAAAAGGGGAAAATAAACAGCCAGAAACAGGACAAACTCCTATGCCAGTCATTTAGAAATGCATATAGTTAAATTCTCAAAAAGACAACATTAGCCTCACAACATTATTGTCACTTCATTAGTATCATGTCCCATTAGCTTCTAAGACCATGGGAGAAAATGTAGTGAGTCTGACTAGTATTCCAAAAGACTCAAGCCATGAGAAAAATATTAAATCATATCCTTATATTTTGCCCTATATCAAAATAGCCCAGCCCATGTTCCTTTCCTTACTTTGGGCCTACTAAGTCTTCAATAGACCATCATGCTTTTGCGGGTGTTGTTCTCAATGGTTGTCACTTTAAGAGTACGTTTGTTTTGGGGTAAAAGCTCTCTCGTGGTAAAAGAAAGGTAAAAGCCTCTTTTTTCCTCTTTTTATATTAATGTGACATTTGACTACTTGCTTTTTCATGTGGTAAAAGAAAGGTAAAAGCTCTTTCCGGATGACTCATACTTTGCTCCTAGTAGCTCTTTCCAAGATTCAAACTTTGGTACCAAATGTTAAGAGATTGATTAGCATTAAAAAAAACCTAGGTGTTGAGGGAAATGTTAGATTAAATCCTTGAATTTGTCCCATACCAGAATAGCTCAGGCCACATTCCATACTGTAAGTATGGTCTACGAAGATTCTAATAGAAAACTACCTCTATGTTGTTATTTGGGAAGAAGCTAGAATCTTACTCTTCCATTTATTGCCTTCGCACCTGCTATTAAAGCATATGAATAAGATGATCATGTAAGTGAGAAGCCCATGTCTTAGTTACGGTCATGTATGTAAGAATCCCATTGCTTCATTATGATCATGTATGTAAGAAGTCCATTCCTTGATTGCTTATGTTTTACTATGTGCATGATGAAGTATTATGCTTTCTTTAGTTTTTTCAACTACTAGGCTAATGTGGTTGTGTCCCCTGTAGAGTGTGGATGCCCCAGTGGAGAGGATACTTGTTTTCCCCCAAAAGATGGTTTGTAATTGTAATGTGCCAACAATTCTTTAGAGGGCAGGAAAGAATTCAGAGCCCAAAACCATCACTATTTGAAAAGCTATGGTCCTTTTGGTAATGGTCAATACTTGAGCTGCACAAACCTTTTTGGCACAGAATAGAATAAAAAGACTTGCCTCCATGTTTGAGCTTTGATCTTTGCTGCATGAAAAGATTGCGAATCAGACACTGAGGTGTTTTAAGCTTTTTTGGAACTCAGTTGTTATAGATCACGCCTTTTGACTTCATTTTTAAAATTTTGATCTATTTTTTCTTCGCACTTCTTTGGCCGATTAAGAAGGTTAGAAAGTAAATCACTGCTAGTTGAATTTTTGTTATAATGCCCATGTGGATTTCTTATTCAAAATTGCAGGGCTGTGAGGATTGCACCCTTTTCCAATAGATTGGCTCATGTTGTTCCTACATATATCCAAGGGCTGAGGTGCTCTGCTAATTTTGAAGCACTAAGGTTTTCTGAACCTATAAGAACTCTTGCAGAAAATATGGTTGAAAGAATGATTAAGAATAGCACTAACAGTGGGGGGAAGTATGTCTCGGTGCATCTACGCTTTGAAGAGGTGATCTTGTCTCAGAAATACATATTTTTTAGTTAATCTTATTGCATCTATAGTAATTAATTCTCAGAGGTTGTTTGTCTTTATCACAGGATATGGTGGCATTTTCATGTTGTATTTACGATGGTGGTGAGGAAGAGAAACAGGAAATGGATAAGGCTCGGGAAAGAGGCTGGAGGGGAAAGTTCAGAAAACCTGGCAGAGTAATAAAACCTGGTGAAATTCGAAGAGATGGGAAGTGCCCTTTAACTCCATTGGAGGTATGTGAATGAGGCTATCCTTCCTGTGGATTATAATATTATATTCATGGGATAGTTTGATTCATAGCTTGGAATTTGACTTCAATGATTGTCTTGGTTGGTAGATGGGTCCTTCTCTATTTTTCAGAATATGATACAATACAACATTTGCCATTTCACCATTGTATTATAAAGAAGTGGAAGAGTTTGAAACCAATGTAGTAGTGTGTGATGAATACTAGTCTGGCACCTCAAAATGTATTGCAAGATAATGATGGCCCAGTTAAATTGGCTATAGAATAAGCTTCAATTCAGCTCATTCCTTTGTTTGTACGTTTGTGGATATCTTATGGACAATAGGCATAACAAGCAATCCAATTCTGAAAGGATTTGTTAAAAATTGAAGTTTATTATTGATATCTATATTATTTGCAAAGTTTGTTCTTATACAGTGTTCAATTATCAAGCAATTCCATTTAATTGCCATTCTTCAGGTGGGAATGATGCTTAGAGGAATGGGTTTTGACAATACCACCACAGTTTATGTTGCTGCTGGAAAAATTTACAAGGCGGAACGATTTATGGCTCCACTTCGGCAATTATTTCCATTATTAGAAACAAAGGAAACTATAGCTTCACCAGATGAACTTGCTCCATTTAAGGTATAAGAGGACTTAGTGACTTTTAGATCCATTTAATGAGCTTTTTTTATGCAAGCCACAGGTTGTTGGGTACTTTCTTTAGTGACCTTAAGCTATTTGCTGTGGTAGCAACAGGGATCTCTCTCTCTCTCTCTCTCTCTCTCTCTCTCTGTGTGTGTGTGTGTACACGCCCATACACACGCATGCATGTATTTTTCTGTCTATTTATTGATTTAATGTGGAGCAGACAAGTTTGGTAATAGTAGCTTTCCTGATGCAGGGGCACTCATCTAGGTTGGCTGCACTTGATTATACTGTGTGCCTTCATAGTGAAGTATTTGTCACGACTCAAGGTGGGAACTTTCCACACTTTTTGATGGGTCACAGGCGTTACCTCTATGGAGGACATGCCAAGACAATCAAACCTGATAAGAGAAAATTAGCACTATTGTTTGATAACCCAAGGATCAGGTTATTCTTCTATTGATCTGTTACATTGCTGCTCTCGAAAGTTTATTTGCTTTGTTCTAATTCTAATTGAGGTCTTAAATTATTAGCATCTAAGTATGTTGGTTTGCGTACTTATTTGATTCTTATTGATAATGATTTATAGCCAGTAAATTTCCTTATTATTTTCTTGATGAGAAATGCTAGTTCTATTTAATTGTGATTTCTATCCATTGTAATGCCTGCACTTTGGAATATTGAGTTGATAGATAATTAAGTATCTATATTATCCACCATTTTCATTTTTGTAGCATTCATTATTGATAGGTTATTTGGTCTTAATGGATTTTGGGTGTAGTGTCTTGCTAATTCATTCTTATACCATATGTTTAAGGTTATTCTATTTTCATGGTAGCCATTGTTCTCATGATCATCATCAGTGGTATCATCTTTGTCTTTCCATTATATCTTGATCATCTTCGCTAAGGTGTGTTTGGTCATTGGGAAAAAATGGGTAAAAAATTTCATCTTTTCCCACCTTTTTTTACACTCATTTTAATGTGATTTGATATCTTAAATACCCAAAAATCCTACTTTTCTCTATTATTATCTATATTTCTAATCATTATTTCACATCTTTTCATTCAAAAAGCTTATTTATTTATCTTTATTCATTTTTTTTAATCATTACCCCCCATCATATTACATCAATCCTTTTTTTCCCCACTTTTCCACTTTTCCTTTTTCCCTCAATCTTTTCTCCATTCCCAAACCCATCCTAAGTGACTATTTTTGGGGTTGAGCCTGTACCTTAGCAAGAAAAACCTCCTTTTTCAATGACTTCTCACATTTTAAACCTAGCTTACCATCCATATGAGGAAATCTTCACTCATGTTTCATAGAGTAAAACTTGGGAGATTTTATTTTGATTGATTGATCACAATCATTTGACTTATTATGGTGTAATAAGAGGGCAAGAAGGAGCATAGACATCAATAGGATATCATATTGGACTTACGTTGAGCACAATCATGTGGGATGGCACATCATATTGGCCTGATGCCAACGTCATTCTATATTCCTTAGGACCTTTCATTTTCATTATTTAAAATTTAACCTATAATTCAGCTATACACCTTGATGATATTGCAATCTGTCTAGTATCCTAATAGGCTCATCCTATGGCATGGGACATGAGCTGAGCTATTTCAATATGGGACCGTAAATAAGGATATGACTTACATGTTCCTGAAGGCCTAAATATTTTGGAATAGTGGTCAGACAATATTTTGCATTGGAGCATGCTCTTCATCTTGAGTTTAAATCTTAGTAAGGGCTCTCTAAAACAAAGTGTCACATACAAAACATCTGCATGGGAGAGGACTACTTGGAGCAAAATGTGAATTGCTCAAAAAGGAAAAGGTAAAAAGAATTACCTGCCGCTAAAGTGAAAATGATTTAGAATAAGAGTTATGGGTAAGAGAGTTATTTGCCGCTAGAGCGAAAGTTGCTATCCAGAGTGGCAGCTGTCAAAA
Source organism: Pouteria campechiana (assembly GCA_036873735.1). Classification (NCBI taxonomy): domain Eukaryota; kingdom Viridiplantae; phylum Streptophyta; class Magnoliopsida; order Ericales; family Sapotaceae; genus Pouteria; species Pouteria campechiana. Next base: position 6,511 of record JAYJMB010088473.1, on the reverse strand, counting down.
ACAGTGTATGTGCTTATTAGGATCGTGGTAAGCTCTATGGTATGGGACGTGGCATGTGCTACTCTAATATGAGACAGAATATAAGAATTTGATATAGGATGTTCTTCATGACCCAAATCTATTAGGTTAGTCCCTTAATAAGGTAGTAGCGATTTATTACTACATTAATGGATGTGCTTTCGGATCTTCCCCTTGTCCTTTTATAGGCTTTGGAACACAAACTGAAGAGCTCCTAATCAGGCCTGTTCTTGATTTCCTTGCACATACCCTAAGCATTTGAATATAGTTTCCTGTATTTATATGCCTATTTGTGTGATTCATAAGTTTTAAGTCATTATTTACTACTTTTGCCCTTGCCACTTATCCTCCTGACATCACCATTTTTGCTACTCTCATCCTTGCAATATGCTGTTCCTTTACTGGCCAAAAGTATTTAGCAGAAATCATGGATGATCTGATAGCGATTGATAAATGTCCCCATCAGATTCTGCTGCTATGTGATGATCATGGATAACTCTTGACTCTCTGAGGCACAACTCTATTTTATGCACCAAACTTAAATTTATGAGAACATTTAAAATCCTTTTGCTTTCTTGAAATAATGATTTAGATATTATTCCGGAGGTACCTCTTGGTTAGAATTTAGAAGTGCTAAATAATTTCTTGTTTTTAGTTTTATTATTGCTAAAACTGTCTTTCACATACTCTGCTTTGTCTACTGAGCAATGCTGGCCTTCTTTCTAAAATCATCCCCACTGTCCTAGCTTTTGCATTTAGCATCTCCTGATTTATGTCTATGTAAAGTATATTCTGTGGGATCTCTTTTTGCAAATGACTTACTAACTCATCCATAACCAGCTTAAAGAGTTAAAGGCTCAATATTGACCATTGATAGAAGCGCCTAATGTAATTGGAAACTTTTCTTTCACCAGATTTGTTAGAATTCTGACCAACATTTCAAACAACCTTGCCTTCTAGGAATGTGTACGGCCAAATCCTTTATATATAAATTCAGAATCCTAATAAAATGTCCTTTGGCTCTCACTCTAGATGGCTTTCATTTTGGCAATAAGTAACTTTAACTCTGACAGATGGTAACCCTTATTCTCTTTTGGGATGGCTCACACTCTGATGTAGGTAACCCTCTCTTAGGTAGTTCTTTCTAAGCTTTGACCCAGGACATGGAACCTGATTTGACTCCAATTGTTATGAAAAATTCAAGTCCGAGAATTCTTTTAATTTATCCTCGATTCAGGTTGTATGCATAAGCATATCCTTTATCATGTGATTCATGGCAATGTATCCTATCATCACCAAAACCGTATACATAAAATATCATGTGACCTATGCTGGACCTAGTGTGAATCAATGGAGACCATTTGGAGATGCTATATTTTCTTTTGCCTTGTCTAATAGGAAGTAACTGCAGTGATCAACGTTCCTGATATGGAACCAAAAGGATTTTTATATTTACCTCATATGCCTTCATCTTTGATTACTTGCAATTATTCATAATTAGTGGACATTAATGGGGGAACTTAAAAAAATGAACGTGTGAGTCAGTTTCAAGATCTGTGCCGAAGACTAATAATCATGGAACCCATTGGCATTGTGTTAGCTACAAACATTAGGAAAAGTTGCACAACTACACACTGACTCATACAGGTATTCAAGGATCTAGACATGCTAATCTAGCTATTAGACTATAGGCTCTCTCTTGTGATAACATGGGTCCATAAATAATTCAACGCATGAGGTCTTGGATTGTTATTTTTTATTTTAATATATGTTACGTTCTAGGAGCTGGGTAAAAACCTCGGGCTCGGAGCATGAAAAAAGCATGTTCGAGTTTGAGGGTGGCCTACTTATGTAAATAAAATAAAATAAAACAGCACAGGATGAAATTGACTCTGTCCTTGATGAAATTGACTCTGTCCTTCTCCTCATGGACCCAAGTGTATGTGGGACCTTCCCCAGGTTATGTCATCTATGGCCCTCTATAGTATGATTTTCTATTTTTTTAATTACCAACAAGGACTCAATGTGAATTAAATGTTACAAGCCTCTGCAAATGTAGTAGTGTATTTTGAAAAAGAATTAGGTTACATTTAAAAAAAAAAAAAAGAGTGCGACATTAGAAAATCCTCTTTTGGCACTCAAAAGATTCACAGAAATTGCAGCCTCATTGCTCATAGTCGTTTCTTCTAGCAGATGGAATAGTTTCAAGCGCCAAATGGAAGAAATGCTTCGCCACAGTGATGCAAAGGGCACTGAACTGCGAAAGCCCAGTGGTTCTCTATACACCTTTCCAATGCCAGATTGCATGTGTCGACGGGGAGAAGATGGATTTGTAGCGAGAAATGCAACAGCGAATGTTTAACTCATGCTGTCCTCAACCGAAAGTACGCGCAAGTTAGCTTGTGATAGTAGCTATCCAAGAGGTATGCGTCAAACAGCATTCTCTGTGTGTTCTTGTTCACCAGATTAGATGGTGTCAAATGAAAAAGGAAAAACTACTTCACCGCAATGCATTAAGGGCAAGGGCACCCGCCTGCGAGAAACCTATGGTTATGCATCCGTTTTTAGTGCCAAGCAGCATGTGTTGATGGAGAGAAGAGGTATCTTCAAGGGGAGATGGAACGGCTTTTTATTTTTACTCAGATGATGTACTACATTTCTCAGGTCTGAGTCTGTTGATACGTGTAAGTTATCTTGTAGCAATAGTCATTCAATTGGATCGTCAAATTCATTCATTTTGTGCATGTAGAGGAAGGACTGTATAGAGTTCCATTTGGCTCAGTTTCTGTTGTAATTCCATCAACGTTCTTTGTATACCAAACACTAACAGCTGATATAGGATGATAAAATTCTTTGTAATGTCGAGCTCTTTTGCCTTTTAACTGAAAATCCATATATGTGTGCACTTTTGGTCAATTTTGTTTCTTGGAACTCCTGTTTATTTGTGCACTTTTTTCCTGACTTGAATCATCCATTTATAATCGCAATAAACATCCCTTTTTGGATCAGAGGATGGAGAACTCACTTTTGGTCTAATAATGCTTTAGTTTTAACTAGGGATAGGGGTGGTTGCATCATTTGTGTGCCATTCCTGGGGGCTGCTTTTTACCACCCAACAAACCGACCTTTTTTTGTTTTCTTTTGCTTCTTGTCTTCTTTTCCCCCCTTCTTGATTTTGCTTCTTTGCCCTGAGCATTTTAGGAATAATGAACTATGCAATCGGAATAAATTTTTGCTGACCTTCCACTCTCTGTTCTCCCATGGCGAGGGTCCCCTTCAGTCGTATTTAGTTTCTTGATATCTAAGTATTTGGATCGAGACTCAAAATGCAGACAGTAGGGTATGAACAAATTTCGACATTGGTTCTGAAGATTGTATTCATCTGAATACAGATTTGGAGATTTGGAAAAGTCTTTTCCAAGTTAATTAATCAAGTGAATTCTTACCCCCTCTTGATTAATTCGTCTGGCTGGGAATGAGGAAGAGGTCAAAAAGGACGGGGAAAACGTAGGAATAGAGAATGAATGATGCAATGAACAAAGATAATATGGTTAAGTCTTTTAAGTATGACTTGATTAGATACAATAATTAGAAATGCAATTAATAGACAAAAAAAGTAGAATTGTTTTAGTAATTAAGATATCCAATCAGATGAAGAGGCGGACATGGTGTAAAATTCTTCTCCCTATTTTCTCGATTCCCAAAAAAATTAGCTGAGGCCATGGGCACTACTATAATTTTCATTCTTGATTTTGATTGTACTGGGCAAAGTGGCATGGATTTTAGAACACCCCGTCAATCAAGATAGATGGTGGAGATGGGATGCGACCTCTTGATTTTCCATTTGCACACGTTACCAGCCCTTTCGTTCAAGGCACCCGAAGTGGGTTGGAAATTTCCTTGGAATCTTTTCGTTTTGTACCATCAGAGATAATTGAATAAAATCCCATTAGCTATAGATGTAAATGTCATCCTAATAAAATATCAGTGGGAGCAAAATTATAAAACTAAAAGCATTTAAAAAGTAAAAATGCACCATTTAAAATTGTATTCTCACTTATGGTATCCACAAGTTTGTTTTTAGACTCCTGTACCTTTGAAAATTCATGATGCCAAAGCATTTTCATCTTGTCAAGCTTTTAAATGGTCCGCTAAAGAATCTGATCAAGAGGAGGTTTTAGCATTTATCTAAATAATAATGTGCGTCGTGATGATTATAATGGATCGATCCCATGACTAACCGACTAAGCTTAAGTTAGCTTGGGTTTTGTAAGTATCATGGAAACTTCGTGTTAATCTAATTGAATACTAAACAATCCATCTCAACATCGATGGGAAACTCCAAAAGGTGTCAACAATAAACCAGAAAGAGCAAGGAATAAAATGCTAACAAGGCCAGATCGGGAAAAACACAGCCATGTCCAAGAAACACCATTTACTTCATTTTCTTTTTAAGTCAATCAAAATGGCTGCTGGTTCACCATCTAATGGTACGACGTAGACAATTCTAGCTAGCTATTTGTGCCTTTTCCTCACTCCATCAACCGCAGACCCAAAATACAAATTGCATTCCAAAGATCATTGGGAGAAGAATCTCCAGTTGGCTGAAGTGGGAATGATGTGAAATTGGTCCTAAAACCAACAAAAAAAAGAGAGAAAATTTTCCACAGGAAGTGACCCGTTCAACTTTTGTCTACGCTGGTATCTTCACTTTATCTTCGTGGC
>JAYJMB010088472.1:0-19393 GCA_036873735.1 Pouteria campechiana | reverse complement strand
GGACCCACCAAGCAAATTCAAGGATTAAGGTATGGATTTAATCTCATTAAGTTGTTAATGATGTTATGGAAGAAGTATATGCAAATCATGTTGAATTTTTTTGAAAAATCAAACCCTAAACCACTAGGGTTGCTGGAATTTTTAAGTGGGGATTAGAGGATGGAATTAAGGTATCTAAGGCATGATTAAGACTTGATTTAATTCAGTTAGGGAGGAAGGATTAGTTGCATTAAAACAGGTTATTGAAAATGAAAATTTATCTTGTAAATAGCTGCTGTCCAAAGGATTTTGGGGCTGGAAAACTAAGAAATTAAGCAAGGTAATTAAGGCAAGTGATAGGGGGATAATCATGGCTTAATTACCCTCCTATTATGATAGCCAATGGACCCAAATAGTTAGTACATTGAATGCAAATCAAGTTCATAGCTAGCTTATGCATTAAGTGTGTTAATTAATAGAATTTAATACAAATTTTCCATTAATTAGGTTGTGATTTTGGAGAGTGATTAAGGGCTCATTAAAGGGTGTATCCTGAAGTTTAGGGGCATTGCAAATCAACCAAATTAACAAGGTAAGCAGGTAGTTGTTTTAGGTTATTTTAAGTTCAATTTGATTGCTTTAAATGATTGTAATTTGGGCAACTGTAATCTGAAATTTTGTATATGAGTTACAAGATTTTAAAAATAAATTATCTTCCCCATGCAACCATAATTAATGTATTTTAATAGCATGAATTAAATTACATTGAAAATAATGAAATTTGGATGAACAGTGCACTTACAGAACACCTTACCAATTACCCCTTTTGAGTTGATTAAAAACCAATTTAGTGATGTTATTTTGCCAAAATAAAAATATAAGATTACAATAGATATAATTTAATACTATCAAATCAAATTTCATGAACAAGTCCACTGTTTGACCCCTCAAACAAATATGAACATTAAATACCCTGAAATGAGATGCTGATAGCGTCCCAACCATTTGACAACTTGCTTTATTTTTTATCTTCTCATTTTGAATTAATTTAAGCTAAAATTTTTACCAAAATTATATTATATTATGAGGAATTGATGTAAAATTTTTATGGTAAAAATAGATGTATAATCTCATCTAATATTTTTTCTTTATATGTTCATATTTTAATTTTAAATTGATCAATTTACATTATTTTGACCTGAAATATTGATCAAACATTTTTCATATTATTTTGAATCTGCAAAAATATTTCTAGGTCAATTGCATATTTATAAAATAGTAAATAAGAATTTTATTTTAAAAATTATGTACATGTATTTTATGCCCCCGGGAGTGCCGCTAAAATTTAGTTTTGGCGTCTAGTTGGCTCGGAGCCCAATGTGGCTCATTTGTGTATTTTATGAAGGCCATGGGACCAACTTGTGTCCACCATGTGGCGAGGAGTGACCTGGTTGGCTAGTGGGCAGTTGTGTGGGTAGCCGGCGGGGCCGGGTGTTGCTATTGGCCTAGTGGCCTAATTACTATGATTGGACTAAGTAGCTTATGTAGGCGTGTTGATGGAGAACTGGTACTCTTGTGAGGTGATGAGGGCGGGGTGCTACTAGATGCAGCAATATGACTGTGTGGACCTGGCAGGCTTCTAGCCGGGAGTGCCAGGATGGACCTGACACATTGAAGAGTGAAAGGGTAGTGTTTTGGTTTGTGTGCCTCTCGGGGAGTAGTGTGTGAATGATAGTGGGGCGTATATGGGTATAAGAGGTAATCATGGATTGGTAGATACAAAAGGGCAGTATGACATATCGGTATTCGAGTTGGTATTGACCAATTAACTAGTTATACAATATCATTATCGGTATTCGAGTCGGTATTGACCGATTAACTATGTATACGATATCATTATGAGTATGTGTATGAAATAATTAATGAGATGTTAACATTAACATCTTAATGAACCTGGTCACTGACTGACTATAACATCCTGCATATGGCATGGCATGTTTTACCTGTTTGCATCTTTGTTATTATTTTATTTGCCGTTATTTATTACATTATTTATAGTCATATTTTTCGCTCACCTGCTTACTAAGTTTTGCCCAGACTCACCCTTTTATTTAAATTTTAGCTAATAGGTTAGAGGACGGAGCCCAACAAGGTGTTGGGCCTCGCAACGGGGCTAGGCCGTGACACCAGTAGAGGCTTTACTCCTTTTCATGATGTATGACGATGTATAGGGTTGGATGAATTTTGAATGTATATGAGACATGTATCATTACTTAGTTTTACAACATATCATTTTATGGTGTGGGTGTATATGATTTGACAGCTAGGGTATAGTGTACCCCGATCTTGGTCTGTGGGTGTTGTGGTGATGTGTGTTTTGGAGGCAGCAATTATATAATTTATGTAGAAAATGGTAGAGCCTGGAGGTGGCCATATTATATTTGCATATTTGTTATATAATTATTGTGGGTTAGCATGTTGTATACAGGATAAAGGTGGTAAATCTGGGTAGACTCTGTGGGCATGTTCTCTGAATTTACCACTAGTAACGCTCCAGGGAGGCAGGGCGTTACAATACCAGCTAGCAAAAAGATGAGAAAAGCAAAAGAGTTTGCCTCCTTAGTACAAGGGAAGATGACCGTGGGAGAATATGAGTCCTAGTTCAGATCCCTGTCACACTTTGTGGCTTAGGCTCATATAGATCAAATCGAAAGGGCTTACAAGTTCCAAGAGGGGTTGATGCTCTCCATTTGAGCTAAGGTGGCAACCTTCAGACTAATAGATTATGCAAACATATTAGATTTGGCACTTGCGAATGAGCGAGAGGAGGAGGAGATCGCCAAGCATCATGAGTGAAGGAAGGCTACAAGTAGAGGCAAAGAGGAGTTGGTAGAGGCAGATTCTTTAGTTAAGGCCAAGGACAGAGAGATGCTCAAAAAGCTGGTGCAGTTGAGTACGCAGGCAAGACGGGGAGTGGCTAACCCCAATGCTTGCTACCTATGGGGATAGGAAGGACATCATAAATGGGAGTGCCTGATTGGGCAGAAAGTATATTTTATTTGTAGGAAACAAGGTCACATATCCACTCAATTCCCTAAGCTCAGGGGGGACAGCAACAGGCTATGAGGGCACCCCAGGCAGGAAGGGGAAGTGGAGGCAGACCACCATTTACATCACGGCCACAGATTGAGTAGCAACAATAGTTGGCGACATTGGTGAATGTTGTTACGCATAAGGATGCTCAAACTGCAGAAGGAGAAGTGACAGGTAATCTGCTTATTAATGATTATCTAGCTTTAGTTTTGTTCGATCCTGGTGCCACATATCTTTTGATTATTCCCTAGTGGGGCCTATGCAGAACACTACCATTTCCCTCTTCTTAAGGAAATCTTCCCATAACCTCACAATTTTTCTATTTTTAAGGGAAATATCCTACCATAAATCCAGCAAAGTCTACCTTATATTTTTAAAATCCAAAACCTGATATATGTCAATCAAATAGTTTTATAATATCCATATCAACGATTTCTAATACAAAACATAATCATCAGCAATAACATAAACCATAAACTCACTAAACTATTCCAACTTACCCACAGCCCAGAACTTATTTTGCCCCATGATGGCAATAACATACTCTATTTGAATATCAAATACATTTATTACTAATATGACATTCAATTACAATTCATTTATAATTTAATAAAATTATAAAATTTCACATTATACATATTTATAATGGGATTCCAATCCCAACATTATACCATATCATTAAATGTCTTCCACTCATGCTCACCAATCCCAATCTACATTTGGGAGTCTTTACCTGACCTGTCAGCTAAAAACATATAATAAACAGATGTGAGTATGAGCAAACTTAGTAAGTAGGCATAGTAGAGAATAATAATAAAATAACAGCATGTTCATAATCATATGATATAATATATCATGAACCATGCAGACAATTCATATCAGAATAGTGTCATTCTGGCATAACATATGAACGCAATACTTGAACCAATATCTCAATTGTGCCCTTCAGGCACTTTACATCTAAGCCACTCTGGGCACATCATATCCGTGACCTCTTATACCTGTAATTATCATATCTATGCCATTCGGGCACCACGTATCAACTTATACCTTATTGGCATCAACATACCCTATCATCTTTTTATACCATGGAATGCTTACCATTCCACTAATACATACATTATTTAATCCTCATATAAATGGGATATTCTCTGTCCCGTGTATGGTTATGCAGTAACAACTAGATTTCAAGACATAGACTATTCTCAATAATCTAAACATTGTATTCATTTATTACAAAACCAAGATTTATGGGATATCCACAATCCCCATACATATATATATATATGCTCAAAATCAAATAAATGCAAATAAAGGGATAAGTGCTATCCCTTTTCAATAATATATTCGAAAGAAAGCCTACTTACCTTGAGTAAATCACTATACACTCCTTGAGTTCCATACCTTTTTATCATTCTCAGATTATCTTGTATAGAGCAGCAATCCTATTCATTTACGAGACAACTTAGTTAATTCATTTCAAGCCAATAGATTACTCTTTTTACACATCACCAATCAAACAAGGTTATCAAACCTTCATTAGTTGTTAATTATTTTCCCTAGGCATGCAAGTCATGCATTCCATACATTTCATTAATATCCCTTTCATCATCGATCTCAGGCTACTTTATGTCTAATCACTCATATAGCCTTTCTCTTGGAAGCATTTCATCATACAGGTTATAAATATCATTTACTTCCTAGTGATTCAACATGGGTAATCAAGGAAATCCACACCCATCCTCATGTAATTACTAGACAATTCAATATACTCACAGGCATCCATAACTTATAATCTATTTCATCACATGGGATTAAGGTCTTTCATTCCCAATTACACATCATGATTTCATAGCATTTCAACATCAAATTTACCTGAATCATACTAATCATGATTAGAAGTCACTTAAACCAAACATAATTACGGTTTTACTCCAAACTCCCATGTTTATGATTCATAAATTATTGTTCAATGCAAGAAATTATGCATAATCACATTTTATCAATTCCAGATCATGCCACAATCATTGTGATTGAGTTATTAATCAAAATCCCTTATCAATTTACATAGTTTCATACCAATTTTACCCCTAGGGTTCCTGTTCATGGATGGGATTAATGCGTAATCATGATTTTTCATGCTCAAACAGCCCCAAAAATGTTATTAAGTATGAATTAATCACTTCCCCGATTATTTTTACTCAAAATCATGAAATTTTCCAAATTTTAGTATTCACCAAAAACCATAAATGAGTCTAAACCAACATTTCGATTGGTGAAAGGCAATTTAATTAAGCCAAAACACTTTAATCTAGAAATTAATCATTCCCCCCCATAATTTCCATCTCAATTCCACTATTTTCTCAATTTCACTGTTCATATTCCCAAAACCCTGGTTAACATAAAAATCCAAAATTTGCTTAGGGAAAAGTGATTTATCTTGATATTAAGGAATGACTTCCTTCCACGGACAAGAATCCAAGCTCAAATCCTCCAAATCTTCCATCCAATCCCCAAAAACCCCATTCTTTCATTTCCTATCATTAAAGTTGGGAAAATTTGTGTTTGAATACAAGCATGAGGGGTTTTAATGATAAATAAGTAATTTCTTATATAAATTGGCATGAAAAAAGGTGGAATCATGGATTTTGGGCATGGGGAGAAAGAAAACGGAATGAGGAAGTGAAGAAACAGAACGAAATGGCCAAAAGAATTAAGCCACCCATTTTTATCCACCGATTGACACCAACGGTGCCAGAATCTAGCCCCGTGGCGCTAGCCCATCTATCCATTGCCTTTGCTTCTATTGACTCCGACACCCATTTCCTAGGCTCCCTTTTTATTTTGTGATTTTCTTCCCTTTTTGCCACATTTTGCTCATATATCTAAACCATAATAGATTCCATGTATTCTAACATTAAAATACATGTTTAATCCTCTTTCATACATCATCAAAATGCAAAAATTTCCTCATATAAATCTAAATCATGTCCAATTACTTCATCTCATAAAATAAAACTTTCTACTTCAGTTCATTTTCAATCACATTGATACTAAAACCCAAAATTTAACACCCCAAGTGTTACAAACCTCCCTCCTTACTAATAGTTTCATTCTCAAAACTTTCGATATCAATCAGAGATGAACATACATAGTCATCGTCATTTTCTCAAAGTCTCATATCATTTATCATTAATATCTATTGGATTTTCATTAGACAATTTACTTTAATTACAAATCTTTCAACACTTATAATCCTTGGTTTCATTCTCTATACAATTCTTCTAAATGCACACATTTTTCCTAATCACATTAACAGATATTTCTATCTAAATAGCATTATTAATACCGGTGTGTTAAGTCTAACCCCTTTATTAAGCATTATTTTGATAATGAATGAGATTAAACAACTTAATTTTGATAATGAATAAACAAATGAGTGAAGAATTAATGTACTAATAGGTTACTTTCCAAGTGATGTAGCTTTTATATATCAAAATAGATTAAGAAGAGTAACTGCAAATAATAGAAGGTGTTAATTATAAAATTATTACATTAACCCTTCAAAGGAAGATATTTTAAAGGAATGCTCAAATAAAAGTTATTCAAAAATCGCTAAAATATAAATCAAGACCTCATCAAAAGTACTGTAGAACCCTATCATAAACATAATGCGCGAAACTTAGAAGTAATTAGACATATCTTAGAACCATGTTAGAGGTAGATCAGAACCTCCTCAGAATCAAAGTGTAACATAATTACACATCAGAAGATGGACAGAAGCTTTCTCAGCAATTGCAGAAGCACATCAGACTTTAGGTAGATAAACTTTTTGCACTCAAAATTCCTTCAGAAGAACCACAGAAACAATACCAAGGCATACAAAGTTAATCCAGAAGTGAATTCTGAAGTCAGGATCTTCTCAGAAGATCTTCATAAACAAGACAAAAAAATAACATAAGTAAATTGAAAAAGTCAAGAACGTCAGAAGAAAAAGTTCAACCCTCAGAGTTAAATCAGAAGAATTATCCAACATTCAGAAGATCCTCAGAAGCAATATCAAGGCATAGAGAATTATGCTAGAAGAAATTTTGGCATGTTAAAAGCAACTCAGAATGGTAACACAATAGTCAAAAGATCCTTAGAAGAAACTCAGAAGCATTCTTAAAGGCATCTTCAAGAAGGAAAGAGTCAAAGAAGAATATCAAAAGCAAAATACAATCTTCATAGGTATATCAAAAGTCACTTAGAAGTTCTTCAGAAGCTCAAAGTATGACCATTAAAGGATAAATCAATGCACAAAAAATTTGACAATAATACTGCCAAGAAATCACTTATCACAGAAATTCTGAAGAACCACTTCAGAAATTTTGTTAAGCTATAGAACAAATGATAGAAGGTTTGGTCACTTAACTCAAAAATTCTAAAGCTCGATAGAATGCAAAAGTCATTACCAACTCTGCCTAGGAAATTTAAAAATGGTGCTAAAGGTTGCAATGGCTAAATCTTTTCAAAGCCTATAAAAAGATTGTTAAGGAAACACTTAAACACATCCGAGAACACACTAAAAATCATTTGATTCAAGAAGTGCGTTCACGATCTTCCATCATTCAACTTCAACTACTACAATACAGCCAAAGCATTCAAAACCTTCAAAGCCAGACCTGTGTTAACTTCAAAAGGAGTTTGAATTTGATCTCATTGCATATTTGTTCATTTAATTAAGATTTAATTTTCATACAAGTCTGCCTAAGTAAGAGGCATTAATTGGTATATTTCCATTTGGAAAAATAAGTGAATTAGTTGGTAAACTCTATGATACCAACAGTGAGTAAAAGTTTTTAGTTAGCTTAGAAAACCAGTAAGTTAGTTGGTAAGCTTGGAAACCAACATGTATAAGTTAGTTGGTGAGCTTGGAAACCAATGTGTAAAAGTTTCTAGTGAGCTTGTAAAACCAATAAGTGTTTAATGGAACCTGAGTTCAGTAAAAGAGACTAACTCAAAGAAGTAGAGTAGGAACCCAGGAAAGGCTGAACTACTACAAAAATATTGTGTGTATGTGCTGTGAGCTTTACTTTCTTTTATTTTAAGCGTATCTCTTAAGTTATTGGCCAAAATTTTTGAAAGCTCTGATTCACCCTTCCCCCCTCTTAAGCTACCATCTAGTTAGGAACCAACAAGTGGTATCAGAATTTTAATTACCAGTATATTAACTTGTGAAGAGATTCAAGTGTCCAGTATGTTCCACAACACATCTATTGAAGGACAATTTACTTCAAGACCTTCACTTTTTTATGGAACCAATTATATGTATTGGAAGATGAGAATGTAAAATTTCTTGATCACCATAGATTACTAGTTGTGGCTTGTAGTTAAGAATGAAAGGAATGTTACAAACACAGAAAATATTCAAACAGTAGAATGTGATACTAAGGCAAAGAATTATCGCTACTGTGCACTATTTTCATCTAAATTTGAAAAGATTTTGACAGATGATTCAGCCAAGGAAATTTGGGATAAACTTTAGGCAGCATATGAAGGTACAAATAAAGTAAAAGAAACTAAGATTAATATTCTATTATAAGAATATGAAGCTTTTTCCATGATAGAGTCAGAAACTATCTCTGAAATGTTTGGAAGGTTTCAAAAAATCACAAATGGACTAAAATGCTTGGGAGAGAAATATGAAGGACCTAAGTTAGTCAAAAAGATCTTAAGATCTCTACCTAGATTTTGTATGCCTAAAGTGACTACTATCCAGGAAGCAAAAAATCTAGATAAAATGATAGTGAAAGAACTCATGGGATACTTATAACCTGTGAAGTCTTAATAAAGCAAAAGGTTCCAAATGAATTCAAAGGTGAGTGAAGATGATGAGGTAATCATAAGGATAACCAGAAGATTCAAAAATAGGATCAAGAAGAAGAAATTTAAAAAAAAACTCCAAAAGCAACAACAAGAGCAAGTAAAAGAGAAAGGAGATTCCAATATATTACAATTGCAACAAGTCTAGGCACATGAGATTTGACTATCCAGAATCAGACAAAAAGGAAGGAGACAAAAAGAAAAGATATAATTCTTACTTTAACAAAAAAGAATATTTCTAACAACAGAAAATTTGAAAAGAAGAAGAAAGCTATGGCTGCATGGGAAATGTTGGAGAATATGATGCAAGAAAGCTCAAATGAAATAGAAGAAGAAAATGAAGCACAATTCAGTTCACTTAGCACTAAAAAAAGAAATCAAGAGGAGCATCATACAGGAATAGGTTTTATGGTCATCCATGAAGATAAGGTAAATTCAAAACCTAAAACTACTGATCTAGATGAATTATTAAATGAATTATATTTAGATTTCAAAACTTTAAAAGCTAAACATAAGGAAACAAAAAGAGAACTAGAAAGAATAATCTATGAATGCTCTAAGGCAAGAAAACACTTGGCTCAAATCTAACCAAAACCTTAACATAGAACTTGATCAGACAAAAGCCAAAAATCATGCCCTTAAAGAAATATTAACTCTACTTTGTTTAAACTAAAAGCAAAAACAAGAAAAGTAGAGAAAACTAAAGAAAGAAAAATAACAATCATGGAAGAAAATTAGAACCCAAATAGAACCTGATTTGGGTACCAAAAACTATTGCTAACATAATAAATACACCAATATCTACAGATAATAGATTAGTAGCATCTAAAAAGCAATGGGTGCCAAAATATTTTACTACTAACCAACTTGGCCCCATTCCTAAATGGGTACCAAAAATTATAGCTTGACCTTATTATTACAGGTGTGCTTGAGAGTCACATGGAGTGAAAAATGGTATATTGATAGTAGTTACTCAAGACATATTACAGGAGAGAAGGAGTTGTTCACAGAATTAAAAGCTAAAAATGGAGGAACAGTTACATTTGGAGAGAATGGAAAAGGTAGAGTGGTTGGGATTGGTAAGATCAACCAACCTCCCGCTATTACTATTTTGAATGTTTTACTAGTAGAAGGATTAAAACACAATCTTTTAAGTGTTAGTCAATTTTGTGATAATGGTTACAAGATTGTCTTTGAATCACATATATGTTCTATATTAGATAGTTCAAATTTAGTTGTAGTACTTGGTAAAAGATTTGGAAATGTGCATTTAGTAGATTTGAGTGATATCTAAGTCAAATGTCTTGTTGTGAATAATGAAGAATCCTTGCTATGGCATAGCAGACTATGACACGCCAACAAGTTCATGATTGAAAAACTATAAAACAAAGATCTTGTTTTTGGCTTACCCAAACTAAAATTTGACGAAAATGAATTATGTGATGCTTACTTAAAAGGAAAGCAAGTTAGAGAATCATTCAAATCTAATAGAGAAGTATACACAACTAAACAACTCCAATTACTACACATGGATCTTGTTGGACCAACAAGAACTAGAAGTCTTGGAGGGAAACATTATGCATATGTCATTGTGGATGATCATTCTAGATTCACCTGGATAATGTTTCTCGCAGCCAAAGATGAGACTTTTTTATTCTTTGAAACATTTCCCAAGCATGTACAGAATTAACAAGATTCTCATATAGTAGCCATAAGAAGTGATCATGTTGGAGAATTTGAAAACCAAAAATTCACTACTTTCTACGAAAGTAATGGAATTTTGCACACATTCTCTGCACCAAGAACACCTCAGCAAAATGGAGTAGCTGAAGGAAAAAATATATTCTTGTAAGAGATGGCAAGGATAATGTTAAGTAAATATGACTTACCTCAATATTTTGGGGCTAAAGCAATGAATACTTCATACTACATTATTAATAGAATTTTTGCTAGATCTATACTCAACAAAACTCCATTTGAATTATATTATGGTAGAAAACCAAACATTTCTCATTTCCATACTTTTGGTTGCAAATGTTTCATTTTTAACAATGGAAAGGAAAATTGTAGCAAATTTGATACTAAATCTGATGAAGGCATTTTCTTTGGTTATTCCATTGTTAGCAAGGCATTTAGAGTCTACAATCTAAAAAATAAAAGTATAGAGGAATCTATTAATGTTAAATTTTGATGAAAGTACTAACTCCTATAGAAGGATAAACAATTTTGATGATGAGATAGGAAAAGTCACAACATATGTGGAGAAAATAAAGATACAAGGTAAAGATAAAGATTCTTCATAATCAAAAACACATTAAAATGAAGAAGAAATAGATGATGGACCATCCATCAATGAGGTAAATTATGAAGGTAACAATTCTTTTCCCAAAGATTAGAGGTTTATGCATAATCATCCTAAAAACTAAGTAATTGGTGATATTTATGATAGAGTGAGAATTAGTTCTTCATATCATCAAATATGTGGTAATATTGCTTTCATTTCCCTACTAGAACTAACTTACATAGATCAAGCCTTAGAAGATGAAAACTAGATTATAGCCATGCAAAAAGAATTGGATCAATTCAAATGTAATAATGTGTGGACGGTTGTTCCAAGGCCTAACCATCATTATGTTATAGGAACTAAGTGGATCTTTAGGAATAAATTAGATAAATCTGGTATAGTAATAAGAAATAAAGCAAGATTAGTAGTAAAAAGATATTATCAAGAGGAAGAAATAGACTTTGAGGAATCATATGCTCCTGTTACCAGAATTGAAGCTATTAGAATGTTACTAGCATTTACATCTTTCATGAATTTCAAGCTTTATCAAATGGATGCTAAAAGTGCATTTCTAAATGGTTTCTTTAATGAAGAGGTTTATATAGAACAACCTCTTGGGTTTGAGGATCCTCATAATCCAAACCATTTTTTCAAACTCAAGAAAGTTCTCTATGGATTAAAACAAGCCCCTAGAGCATGGTATGAGAGATTAAGTAAATTCTTAATAGGATTCACTAGAGGTAAAGTAGACACCACACTCTTTACTAAGCATGACAAAAGTAAAATGCTAATTGTTCAAATCTATGTGGATGGTATTATATTTGGTGTAACTAATGATAAATTATGTCAAGATTTCTCTGAAGTAATGTAGGGAGAATTTGAAATGAGTTTAATGGGTGAAATGAACTTCTTTCTAGGACTTCAAGTAAAACAAATGAAGGAAGGAATCTTTATCCATCAAGTAAAATACACCAAAGAATTACTAAAGAAATTTGATTTAAAAGAAAGAAAACCATTAGCCACACCAATGAGTATATCCATTAAAATGGATAAGGATGGAAAAGGTAAATCTATCTATTAAAAACTCTATAAAAGCATGATAGGATCTCTTTTATATTTAACTTCCAGTAGATTAGATATTATGTTCAAAGTCTGCATGTATGTACCATTTCAATCAATTCCTAAAGAATCAACTTAGTTGCAGTTAAAAAAATATTTAGATACCTTTTAGACACTCCAAACATTGGTTTATGGTATCCAAAAGGTTCAAACTTTGAATTAGTTGGGTACTCTAACTCGGAATTTGCAGGATACAAGGTAAAACGGAAGAGTAACTCAGGATCATGATAGTTTCTTGAAAGTATGATCATATCATAGTTTTCTAAGAAACAAACATCTGTTTCTTTATCAACTACTGAAGCTGGATATGTAGTTGTAGGTAGTTGTTGTGCACAGATTTTATGGATGAAATAATTGATTATGGTTTAAAATATGATGATACACCTATTAGATTTGATAATACTAGTGCATTAAATCTGACAAAGAATCTAGTATTGCATTTCATAACTAAACACATAGAAGTCAAACCCCACTTTATTAAAGATCATGTACAAAATCATAATATTTATTTAGAATATGTACTAACTAAAAATTAGTTAGCAGATATTTTTACAAAACCACTTCCAAAAGATAGATTCTATAGAATTAGGAGTGTACTAGATTCATGCGAATAAAATGCATATTACATGATTTAGTCATTTTATAATGTAAATGATCGCATAATAATAATTCAGATGCCTAAGATCATTCATAGATGTTAATTAGACTACTTCAGAAATAATTTAAAAAATCTAATATAGCATTTAAAATGCATTAGAAATAATTTAAAAATTCTAATACAACATTTAGAATCTTTCAGAAGAGATTTAGAAATTCTGATATAATCTCGGAATAATTAACATTCGCCATAGAAGTTCTATGACACCTACTTAGAACTTATGACTCACGGGCTTAATTGCCCCAGAACTTCTGTTTTAAAAATCCCTTCTGTACATATGTCCTCAAAACTTCTCGTTAAACTAAACAGTGCATATGGCAAACAACCAAGTTTTGATGATGAGCAACAACATATGAGTGAACATGTGTGATACTAATAATTGTGTTCCCAAGCATTGCAAAAATAGGTCTATACATACAGGAAAGTAATTTGAATATAGTGGACAGCGTACATAGTGAATACATCAGCAAGAACAATTCACTGACTAAAAGAAGACAAGTATGATCAGAAAGAATGACATTAAAACTTTGAAAAGAAGCCATCAAGGAAATTTGTACTCATGGAGCTCAAGCCTCGATGAGTGATCAAGCAAATTGTCTATAGATAAAGTCATGTCAAATAGCATCTGCCTCAAGAAGATTTAGATAAATTATTCCATGGACAAGTGAAAAAAATTGCTTATAATCAACACTTGCCCACAACATAGAGATGAATTCAGTTTGTATAATCAGAAATGAAATGGAGCTAAAATCAGACAAATGGAAGCCAAGATAGAGTCAAAATTACTCAAGCATTTGTCTATTGCATAAAGCTCATCTGAAAACTAAAGAGGCTAAGGTACCTATCTAAAATCTTTGTAGAAAATATAGAGGATAAGGCACAGCAGCTATAAGAGAAAACTTTGTCTACCATCTTCATCTACAAAAGGTTGTCTGTCACTAACAACAATTAAACCATTAGACAACCGCTGAAGAAGCAAGTCATCTATGCCTCAATGAGTCATTTATTACTTCCAACAGACAACTAATCATATGAACAACTAAAAGGAGGATTGGTCAACTTGCCACAACTTCATCTATCACTTACAATAGACAAACCAACAGACAAACCATTTGGAAGACTTTGTCTACGGGTTGCAACTTCGTCTATTGATCTCAACAGATAAACAACCAAAAAAGTACATTTTGTCTATCAGGGAAGAAGCCTTGTCTATCAAGAAGAATTGTCTACTACTTGCAACAGACAAAGGCATTTTGGCTAATGAAAAGATGAGTTCATCTGGTGAAGGATACTTTATCTAACGTGAAGAAGCTTTGTGCGCACCACAAAGATCGTCTGCCACTTACAACAAATAAAGCCACCCCAAATAATGAAAGAAACTTCATCTATTAAGAGAACATCATCTGATGAATAATGGAGAAGAGAAATTTCATCTACGCTTTCATAATTCATCTATTACTTATAACAAATAAACCAAAAGATGAAGTAAATTACTACAACAGTCTCTAACAATGACAAAGTGGTCTATCATATAGATCTACTCAAGGTCACTTTGTCTATTATTTACAAAAGACAAATTCAAAAGACAAAGTCCTTAGATAAATTATAACATATCATGAAGAGTAGAAGCCATCTGTGCTAGACATTGCTAACTGCACTCTCCAGTCAAAATCTTATTCAAAGCAAATTTTGTAAAACAAACTGGACAATTTGAGATTAGCTGAAGATCAAAAAAAATTTAAAGGAAAGCAATCTACATTCTAATAAAGGTTGCAGCTTTCAAAGGCTGCATCCTTTAGGCTTAATGGGCATCTTTCCATAACAATAAATGAGTCAGTCAACTAGAAAAGTCTTCATCCGGCGTTTGATAAAGTCGAAAAGGCACCTTCTTCTAGAACGGCGCTGTAGGCTTTCCAACTACAAGTAAGTTTCTCAAGAAGATAGCTTTTCAATGGGAGAAATCAGAAAGGTCTTCAATATTAATAGAAAGCCAACTACCTCCAACAGGCAGAAGTTTCAGAAGCAATATAAAGGTAGTGCAGTATCAACAAAGAAGGTTAAGGAAGCTAAGAGAAAAATAAGAACAGAGCTTAAACGAGTAACACCTCTCTCAATCAGACTATGCTTCCTCCTAGATAATCGATCTCTATTGTGCTGATAGACAATGAGCCTAGAAGTTCTATTATAATCATATACCTGGAGTATTGATATCTAATGCAAATCAACCTAAGAAAAGAGGTAATGTAATGTGAAGAAAGAGTGTTGTCAATTCAGCTATGTGAATTGGTGGTGAACTCAAGAAAACTATAGTGTATGAGTTATTGGTGAGATTTGGAAAACTAATAAGTTTGCTGGTAATCTTCGAAACCAGTGAGTTTCCTGGTGAACTCGTAAAATCAAAAGAGTGTTAGAAACACTATTTTTACGTCCCCTAGAGATAGAATCTAGAAGATTGCTGGGAACACTAGTGTACTTTCATTATATAGGATATAGTGGAACCTAAGGCATAATTAGTTGGTGTCCTTGGAAGAGTGGATGTAGGGGCGAGGTTTCAAACCACTATAAAATCTGCATTATCTGTGTGTGTGTGTGTGTGTTTATGCTTTCATTTTATATTCTTTAGTACTTCATCAAACATGATATTATCACTCACATCATCACACACACACACACACACACACTACAACTTGCATGACATAGAAATGGCTAAGAGAAGTTGAATTTGGTAGTGAAGCAGTCATGTTGAACAAACAATCAAAGATGAACATTACGTGTAGACTACAACACTACTTCCTCTTAGCTCATTGATTTTTAATTGGTCATAATTTCTATATGTTCAATTCATGCCTCCCCTCTTAAGCTACTCATTTACATCGAACCAACACTTCTGAGGTTATAAGCATAGAAGTTTTGATCAAATTCTTATCAGCGTAGAATCTCTAATATAGTGTATCAGAAGTTCCGATGCCTACAAAAACTCTAGCTTCAGAAATTTTGCACATTTGTTTCTAATCTCTGAGCCCTTCTTCAGAAAAGATGATTCAAATTTTTGCATCATCTACATTTTTCCTCCTCCAAATTGTTCTCATTTCACTTGATTCTCAGAAATTTCTCTCATCCCCAGAATCTCTAAAAACCCTCTCTTTCAAAACCCTAAGCCAAAAATCCTTCAAGCTGCTACAAATGGCTAGGACAAAGAGGGCAAGCAAATGAGCTGAAATCTCATCTATAGATTCTGAGATAAGGAGAAGAGAAAGTTCAGAAGAAGAGACTCCAAGGAAGTGAAGAAGAACAGAAGATTACGTCCTAAAGGTAATCTTCAATAACAACTCTGTGGCTCACAATAAGTTTATTAAGTATTTTGAAGGAAGAAAACATATGAAAGGAAGAGTTTTTTATTTTGAAGTCTTCAAAGAAAATGGCCTGAACTTGGAAGTGACTAATTGGATTAAGTTCCAAGGCTGAGAAAATTTCAGCTACAAGGAAAAATGCTACACTAGAATGGTTCAAGCTCTGGTCACCAATTTCAATTACAATACCAGAAAATCATGGATTGAAAAGACAAAAATAAATCTATCTCTAGATAGCATAAGAAATGCATTCAGCATTCCTGAGATAAAACAGCAAGAAATAGATTGGTCATCTAATAGAACTAAGCTATTTTCAAATCTGGCTGGGGTAGAAATCAAAGAGAATGTAAATTACTTACATGTCAGCCATCTAAATTTAGATCTTAAGCTTGCTCATATATTGATCTTCACTAACATATACCCAAAGTCAGGAAGTCTTGATCAAATTTTTGAGAAGGAAGCTAAAATTTTATGGGCTATGAAGCACAGGAAGAGAGTAGACCTTGCTCAAATGATCGTTGATCAACTATACTTGGTTAAGACTTCTACTAAGTATTATCTTCTTTATGGGATAATAATAAGCAAATTTCTTAAGATAGCCAATATTGATCTTTTGAAAGAAGATGGATAAGAGTTCATGGTAAGAGAAATAATAAATAGAGATACTTTGAAGAGAATAGGCTTCAAATCTACTCCACAAGGCTGGATTTCTCAGAAGCCAAGAAAAGAAAAACAAATAAATAGAATAAGAATTGAAGAAGAGAGAAGAGACAGGCAAGAGAATATGGAAGAAGCAACAAACATAAGAGAAGAAGCTATAGGAAGAAATGAAGAAGAGACAAAACAAGAAGATAGAGAAGAAAGTATAGCAGCAGTACCCTCCAGACCTACCCAAACTCAACAATAGTCATCCTTTCCTCAACCTCATCAACCCACCTACTAAATTCCATAAAACATTAACAACTTTCTTTCAGCCCATCTACTATCCATCCACATAAGGTTAACTAACCTTGAAACCCAAAACTCAATTCTCAACCTAAAGATAGATTCAACTTGGGAATCATTGGCTCATAAGCTAGATGCATTAAGTACTCAAATTGAAGCTATCAAAACCCAACATTCACCATCCTACCCATTCTCTCACCAATAAGATCACAAATCTCCTTCAGCCATTCATTTCTCTACACTCTCATCATCTTCCATTTCACATGCATTCACTCTAACTCTAGAAGTTGTCCAGCTTTAGGCTGAACAATCTGAAGCTATTATTCAAAGTCCTACACACAGCCCTCTTTGGTCTTCCAAAAATTCATACCCATTCAACCATTACCTAATCTACCAAAAGAATATCTTTCTAATCCCTATTGAGCTGTTTATTAGGCATGAAAAGTATTTCATTGGACCACTTCCTAGGTTTTATTTCCTTCCCAAAGGATCATCAGTCATTCTGGACTAGTTTCTTATGATCTCATTCTATCAGGATAAACTATTCTAACTCAAGTGAATGCGCCGAAGAAGAGTGGGCTATTGTATGTGTTGGTTAAGCTCAATGGACACGAAGTATGCACCATGGTTGATACAGGTGTGACCAATAACTATCCTTAGAGGAAGATGATAGTAGGGTTAAAGCTGTGAACTTTAAGGCATAACCAGTAGTTGGTGTGGCTAAGAATGTGAACTTAGTTGTGGGAAAATGGAAGGAAAAGGTGAACTTGATGTCATTTTCCTTTGCTGACTATGATCTAATATTGGGACTCAACTGGATGTTGAAGGCTCAAGTCATAGTGGCTCCACATCTCGGAGGTATGCTCGTAACTTGTAACCCATGCCCTTGTTTTGTTCATGGATTTGTTGCCCCAATTAAGAGCAATAGCGTTGAGAGGGTCTCTATACTAGTGTTGGTAAATAGCCAAGAAGAATGAGATGAGTCCTTCATGGCAAACCTCAATGAGGAGGTGACCCTCTGTGAGGGTGCTCTCAGAGATGAGAGGAAGATGGTGTTTGTGAGTGCTGTTAAAATGGTCAGGCGGGATATGTTGAAAGATGTTGAATCTTCACCACGAGTGTCAAAAATGTTTCCTTTAGGAGAACATATCAACCAAGCAGTTGAGTTAGATTGTATAACTCAATCTCCCTACCACAAAGTGTTATCACCATCTGAGCTAACAGAACATAAAAAGGAGCTCAAAGATGAATTGGATGTGGGTATCATCCAATGTTTCAAGACACTCAAAGGGATCCCAGTTCAATTTCAGAGGGAATGTGAATGGCTATGTGGTACGTATAGCCTCTACTTTGTGTATGCATTTTACTTTGTGCTGTTTCCTTGTACTAGTGTATGGTTCATTATGTGCTTGGGTTTTTGTTTAGTTGTATGGGGCGACAAACATTGGGAACATATTGTAATACTCAAGTCGGTGCTTGAGGTGTTGAGGGCTTGTATCCTATATGTAATGAGTGTAACATGTAGTTTTGTCAAGGAGGGGATGTTCCTTGTGCATAACATAGCTATGGGATGGGTGTTCTTGTATTGTCAAAGTGTATTTGACAGGTTTCATGCTGCAAAGGCAATTAATTCAGAGCTCAAGTTGCAAAGGCATGGTGAGCTATGCATGGATCGAGTGGATCAAGCACGAGATGCGATTTTGTTGAGCTTAAAGAAGGATCAAGAGCGGAGTTGGTCCTTGGCTTGTCAAGGTGTAATTGGCAAGGTAAAGATAGTGGATATTGACCAGTGCAAGGTTGGCCAGACTTCAAGCTGCCTGATGAAATGTTTGTAGAGGCATTGGAGGAGGTGTTGGGAGGCACCTCGATGCTATGCAAACAAAAGATGCAAGAATTCTATAGTGAGTTTAAGCATAACCTGAATCATAGGTCAAAATCAGGTTGGAGCAGTGGTGAGGTGATGCAACGCTATGATGGGCATGGTGTGATACGGAACTTGGTGAGTTCTCCAAGTTGGACTAGCTGAGAGAGTTAGTGGTGCATCATCGGACTTAACTAGTGGGTTAAGTGTGACCAAAGAGTTGGTCAAATATGGTCAAG
>JAYJMB010088471.1:0-19393 GCA_036873735.1 Pouteria campechiana | reverse complement strand
AATAAATAATATTAATTATAATATAAATAAGAATTTGCTGTGCATCAAATTCCGCTCAACTGATCGGGTTCAGGACGACCGTTGTTGAGTTGAGCTTTCTCCTGCTGATCAAGCCCCTTCATAGCTCCAAAATTAGGAATACAACTTGGGTAGGGTACCCACAAACCGAACCAGGATCGACCAAATTTTTTGCAGATTGGGTTTCACCTTAATGACCCGAGGGGTAGAGTTAGTTTCACCTTATTGACTTGCATTCATTTTTATTATATGTTCGGTTCCTGGTACCCAAACCGAATCAACCCGCATGAATTATTAGAAAAATTAATAGGTTTTAAGTAATTAGAACACATTAATTTGCCTGGAATGGCTGTTCTCATGAATCCTACAGTGACTTAAAATCATAAAAATTCCTCATGGAACTGTTTGTAGTTCAGCTAGCTTTAACTACATAAGTTTGTATTTACCAATGCATTAAAAATTATAGAAGAACCCTTGCAAATAAAATTGTGTGGTGTAAAAGGTAGATTAAATGATTTGTAATTATCCAGTGCATATATTTATTCAACTCCACTCACATTATATTTCTATTCAAAAGAAAATTTTTTACAAAACAGATAAACCATGGTCTTATATCCTAGTCCAACATAAAAATAAAAGAGTTAAAACCAACAACTCTACGAAAGTTTACATACTTTTAAAAACTTTCTCAATAGTATCTCCATAAACATAGTAAAAACCCATAAATGAAAACAACTAAAGTGTTGTTCCAATCAATGACAAAGTTAGATAATAAAAGAAAAAAATAACATTAAGCCGTTGATGATTTTTTGGAATCGAATTAGGTTATACCAACATCCGAACCAAACGGACCCGACTGCACCCCTACAATCCTTCCAAAGAACCCATTAAGTTCAATAAAATTACATTTCTGCCACTGCTCAGTACCCGCCATTTTTAAGCGTCATCCCTCCCAGCCAACCGTCCGCCACTGGCAGTTGTCAATGGCGATTACACCGATTCTTCTGCTCTATTTCTCGGCTCTGCTCTGCGCTCGGTCGGAGTACACTCCTTACAACACGTCGCAGCGGATCGTTCCCGAAAAAATCAACGTCCATCTCGTCCCCCATTCTCACGACGACGTTGGATGGTTGAAGACCGTCGATCAGTACTACGTCGGATCCAACAACTCGATACGGGTAATTAGGTTTCTCGAATTGAAACCATTTTTTCAATTTTCTTGATTTTTTTGAAAATTTGTAGCGTCTTTTAGCTGATTTTCTAGTAATCGTCCTTAGGATTGCCGAAAGTGGCATCGGACTCTCGTATAATAATCAAAACCGTTCATTTTGTGGGCCCCATAGTGAATTTGATGTGGCTTGAATTTGCGGCTGATACCAGAGCGTAAGTGTTCGATCAGTGACAGTGAAAGGAAATGAGACTCGGGGAAAATTTTTTATCATCGAATGGCTTAAAGTTGCATGCTTGGTGAGTTTTTGGAGTCTGAGATGCTGGTAGTTGGGCCCCATGAGAGTTATGAGACTAGCATTTTGGATTGCTGGACAGCTTCAAATTCTGTTCATCATCATCATCATCATCTTCTTCTTCTTCTTTGTGGGAACACATGATTGAGCATTTTGTATAATGCTCTGGGTTGACGACGTCGACCTTGTTTCTTCTTGTGCAGGGGGCCTGTGTTCAGAACGTGTTGGATTCTGTTGTTTCGGCATTGCTGGTGGATAAGAATAGGAGGTTCATATATGTGGAAATAGTAAGAATTTTGTATTTTTAGTTTCTATTTGAGGATGTCTGTCTGTTTATACTTTTCTCATTATTTTTATGATATTAATTACTGAAGCTATCTTGTTCTTTTTTTTAATTAATTTTCTTCCTCCTTTGGACAATGTTGGGATAATTTTTCAGTTTTGTATTCAACGGTTTCTTTTTCATGGCTGTAGGCTTTTTTCCAGCGTTGGTGGAGGCAGCAGAGTGATGCAGTGAAACGCATTGTCAAGGATCTTGTGAGCTCTGGCCGGCTTGAATTCATGTGAATCACAGCACCCTTTCCACATGTCTTACTTTTGTGTCTTTGTTCTGGTTTGGTGCTTTATATATTTTTTGAGCATAAAATCTGCTGTCCGATGATCTGATCAGAGAATATATTGCTTTCCCGAGTATTTTATCCTCAGGAAAACTTTAAAAGGTGGTCTTACTGGAACAAATTTGTGGCCTCACTTCTCTCCTAGAAAAAGAGACTTTCTTTTTTTTTCTGAACATTTTCACTTTCAACAAAATGAAAATATGGTTTCTTGGAATTTTATTTAAAACAAAATGAAAATAAGGTTTCTTGGAACATAACTAAAGTGTTTCTTTGCATCCTTTCATCAAATTGCAAGATTGTCTTCCTTAATCCCAAAATTATGGTGTCACAGTTGTTAAAGGGTTGTAATGGTAGGCATGTTAGCCTCCATGTTACTGTTAGGGCCATTGGAGTTTATCTTTAAAAATACTGGAAGAGAATTTTTAGCCATTATGGTGTTATTGGCTGTTTTGGCTCTACAAGACTATAATAGATCTGCCATTTCTTTTGCATAATTGTTTTCATGTGCTCTGAGCTGGCATTCCTTCTCTTTCTTGTTTAATAGTTGGTCTTTTTCAAATATTCTTACAGCTCTCTAATGGCACTTTTTGTACACATAAACACGTTCTTCAGTGCTTTTCAATTTTGGACTGATAAGATCTTCTTTCCCATGCATCTTAATAGGTGTTTTTTTTTTGAACATTCCCTTTTTGTCTTTTGTGGGCTATGTTGAATCTGCAAGAGATTCAATCTAGGCAATTGACTTCAGTGGGAAATTCCTTCTATGAGTATGCAACAAGAAATTACCACCTACTTACTAAAAGAGGAACTTAAAAGGAAACACAGAGGTCTGCTTCTTGTCATAGACTCATAATTAGCAACTCATGCCCATTGCCATATGGCCTGCAACTACCACATCTCACAAACCGACTGAACTTGGGTGACTGATACAAACAATTGATACAAACAATCTCGATAACTCCTGATATCATGGTCTATGAAATGCTTAACTTCTGATGGAGGTATGACTGCATCATGCGATTCACTTATCTCATATGCCCATAGTTTCTAACAATCTTAAATAAGCCCCATTTAGTTCTCACTATTTGAAAATTTTTCGATAATGTTTTATTTCATCAAATTTACCTCCTCTTACACCTTCCTATGCATGAAAACCTGAAAGCCATCTCCCTTGTTCCCTCCCTCACTGTTTTAAAACTTTTCCACAATGTTTTATTTTATCAAATATGCCTTCTCTGACATCTCACTATGCATGACAAACTGAAAGCCATCTCCCTTCCTCCCCAAGGACTTCAACCGATGCCACGTGAATTGTGGCCATTTGAAGGACTTTACACCATGTTAATATTGGCCATTCAGAGGACTTTCTTTTTCAATCAGAATATAGATTGTGCATTTCTTCCATATATCCACATAAAACACTTTCTTATTTAAAATGGTCACTTATCTTGATCTTTTGATGGCACAGAACTTTTCTAGGTGAATGTGTTTCCTGAGTAGGGGTTTTTCCCCTTTGACATCTGCAAGGCTGTTGAGAACAGGGTGCATAGAGTTAAGTATGATGCAGAGAATGGGTGATCAAGGTATATTGACTTAGGCATTGCTGAGGGCATTTTTGTCTTATCTGCTCACCAGCAAAAAATTGTCTTAATCAGTCAACTACATTAAATGATTGGAGAGAGATCTGTTTACCCTGTGATGACGAGGAAGGTTCAAATTTTGGCATGTTTGGGATGTTAGTATGTTTTTCATGATTCATGAGGTGTGAAGGTATGTCTGTCATTGAAGTGAAACATGGTGGTCTATCTGATATTAACAGAAAATCTAAGGAGGGATTTGGAAAATAAAAAACAACAGGAGCATCTTTTAAGTTGTTCTAAATGGTGGATGTGCAGATGAAGAAAGCCCTCGATATTTTTAAGAGAAGAATAAGGTGGTCTTGTTAAAAGATGATATTTGTTCTTTCTTCACTCCATGTTTTTATAATGGCATTATACTTGTGGAATTTGGGCTTGAACAAGTACTGCAAATTTTTTGATAGCAAATGCATTATACTTGATTACATATAGCGCTTCATAGTTTCTCTGAATGGGCATCATGTGAAGAGAGTATTAGTCATATCAAATGACAATTCGATACCATCCATCTTCTCCATTGAAGGTGTAATCTTAATAAAAATTCCTTATAAGTATAATGCTCTCTTAACTGGCTTTCATAATTCCATGTTTTTATGGTGTGACTATTATTGGTTTCTTATTATGGTGACTCTGAATACAAGCCAACCAATGCATGCTGCTGAATTTTAGTTTAGATGCACAATTTGATGTTAATTTCTTTGGTTCCTGGTGTCCTTTGCTTTCTTCTTTACTTTCAATTGCATAGGCAAAAACTCTTGGGTTATTACTGATATTTAAATTCAAGAGTTTGGTACTTATTCTTTGTCTTTTTGTTTCCTTGATCGTCATGCAGTAATGGTGGCATGTGCATGCATGATGAGGCAACTCCACACTACATCGACATGATTGATCAGACAACATTGGGTCATCGATTTATTAAGCAGGAGTTTGGTCAGACACCAAGAGTTGGCTGGCAGATTGATCCCTTTGGACATTCTGCAATTCAAGCTTACTTGCTGGGAGCAGAGGTACTGCTATCTGTATTCAGAAGTTTTTGTTTTTATTTCTATGGATAAGGAATTCTTGATGGAAAATATGAAATATAAAAGGACACCGAACCCAATCCTCAAAGATCAATCATTTTGATGCATGCTATCTTATCAATCTCTGATGTCCATTTCTAGGCATGATCAAATTCATTTGTTGATCTCTCTTAACTGTCCATTTTGTGTTCAATTTGATGTGCTTAAGTTTTGAAATTATGTAGAACATGTTAGGAAATGAAAACAGGACATTAGCACCAAGGAAAATAACTTTCTTTTCTTTGTTCATTTGAGATGGAAAATTTTAAGAAAGTCACTTCTGTTCCTTTTGTCTTGTTTGTATTGATGATTTTCAATAAAATTCTTTTTTGTTGAACTTTCTTTTTAAAATATCACATGAAGGAAAAAAGAAAATTTCCCTTCACCAGCTTCCATCTAAATTGTTTTTTCCACTCTAAAGTAAATTCCTCTAGTCACTTTATTTTTCTCTCCAATTCTCTGATAAAACAAATGAAATAAAGTATTTTAAGAAGGGAAAATATTCATCTTCTAGAATTTTTTTCAAATTTGCTTTACTCAAACATGCTCATGAAATACTTTATATTGCCCACTATGATGATTCTTTGTTGCAGGCTTGCAGCAACAATTAGATGATTTAGATTAATGATTGGAATATCCAATGGCAGAGTGGAAATTTGTGCCAGAAGCCTGTGGTATAATTGGTTGCATGTGGTTAGGGGTGCATCTTGAGTTGGTTCAACCTGAACCCATCTAAGCCAACCCTTTTTACACCTGGTTAGGCCTGGCTTGTTTGGAAATTTGGTTGAACTTAACCTGATATCCAAACCAGGTCAGTTGTGGGTCCGGGGTTAATCCAACTCATCAATTCTAATCTGATTTACATTAAAAAAATAATAATAAAACTAAACCTAAACACACCCTTCTGACACCTTTGTCATTTTCTTCCTTTTACCTTTTCTCCCTCTCACTATTGCTTGTTACTATCACCTCTCACACCAACTATTGACTGTTCTCCCTCTCAATAACCCAAATTGCCACCATGAATTGTCAATCTGAAATTTAGAAATAAGTTTGGTGTTTGGGCTAAAGTTTTAGAAAAAGGGCTGTGTTACGGTTAGGGTTGAAGTTTCAGAAAAAAGGGGTTGTGTTAAGGTCAGCGTTGAAGTCTTAGAAATAGGTTTAGGGTTAGGGTTGACTCCAATACAACCTAATCTATAATCTACAATATATCAAATCTCTGTGATTCAAGGGGATCAATGGAAGGAGGAATTAGATGCTGTGGCCTAATATCAAACCAATATATTTGAACGATGAAGCAGATGATTAATAGATGAGATTATTGAGTAAATGCTAGTGGGCCAGCCTACAAGTATATATGAACCCATCATTTAATTTGCGTGATGACAACGGGCCGACATTCGAGCCTCGTACAACCGTTAATGATTAATGTTTTCGTCATGATAGTTTTAGTCAAAGAACATATGTTGAACACCACATCATTGACAAAGATGCATTTATCTGTGCAGATGAGGACATGAATTTGCTTTTCATGAATTATACATCACATAATATGTACACCCATTTTCAGAGAACGTGTATGATGTGAGAGAAAGGTAAAATGTTGTTTTATTCAATATAAGGAACCCTGCTGTGGAATGCTCAACCAACTCTTTCATATACCTCTCAGAAAGTCATATAAAGATATGCATCTTTGTTGGCATATGGGTTCTACATTTTTTAATGGACACAAAAGTTTGCAGGTTGGCTTTGACTCTCTTTTCTTTGCTCGAATTGACTACCAAGACAGAGCAAAAAGGAAAGACCAAAAGAGCCTTGAGGTTGTATGGCGTGGTTCTAAGACTCTTGGATCATCTTCAGAGGCAAGTGCATGTTTATAGAGTTGGCCTATCACCTGATTCATCTTGTCGATTAAAAATCCAAGAGATTTTTTTCATTATCTCCATGTGGCTCTCAAGTTTTTAGTTTCAGTGTTCATCACATGGCAACTTTGCGTGAGCATGTAATCATATAATTTTGTTGTTTTTCACCCACCCTTTCATTTTTTTGTGCAGATTTTCACTGGTATTTTTCCCGTGCATTATGATCCTCCCCCTGGTTTCACCTTTGAATTTAATGATGACTCCCCTCTAGTTCAGGTAAATACTTCTTAGAAAACTCTAAATGCTTTGGATTGTATGCTAAATGATTAATTGTTATTTTCCTACGCTGGTCTGAAGGATGATATTAATCTGTTTGATTACAATGTTCAAGATCGAGTGAATGATTTTGTAGCTGCAGCAGTAAAACAGGTAAGCATGGAAAATTTATTTCCTTGCTCCACATGTAGATTCCCACCTGTATTAATATGCTATGTTTGCTTTTTTCAAAAATTGTTATAGTGCTAATTGAAAATTTCAAAACATGGATGCTAGCACAACATAATAGCAATCAAATACAGAGAAACTATGAATTTTCTAAATGGAGGAAAATAAATTTAGATAATTAGTAATAACCTCATCCTGATCTAGTCCAAAACAAAAATTATTTGCATTTGTTGGCCTTGAATTCTTGCAGGAAATCACCTTGTTTGCAGTTTCATTTTCATTCCTCTGAGGGTGTGTTTGTTTTAGTACAAACAGTTTCATTTTCATTCCTCTGAGGGTGTGTTTGTTTTAGTACAAAAGAAGTGCAAAAGTCTTATGGTTGGCAAAGATATACAAAAGTTACTTTTTAGTTTTTACTTCTACCTCTATTTATTTTAACATTTAACTACCTACTACAACCTTGCTTTTCCATATCATCATCTATATATGCTTTTAAAAAGCATATATCTATATATATATGTATATTGTCTTCATCTAATGTATAACTGACACCACTCCCTAAGTCCCTATATTGCTAATATCCTTTTTCGCATTTTACACTTCCTTTATAGATTCTCCTTTTAGACCTTTTGCATCTCTTACACATCAAACCAAACACACCCCCAAGTGATAAAAAAAAAAAAGATGCCTATCCATTTCACTTATCCCAAGTCATCTTAAAAAAATTAGCAACCTATACATTGGAATGGTCTATTGTGCCAACACCTCTCTTCCAAATAAGTGACAATCCAATCTTGGCCTATGAACAATCACCTGTGCTCTTTCTGTTGATTGATAGTCATTCCAATTGACCCCCTTAACAAAAATTGGCAATATACCGTTTCAATTGTAGGCTTTTTGCATGGAAAGATATGCAATAATGATTAAAAATATACGTAATAATAGAGAAAAAGAAGGTCGTTAGGTAGTTAAGATGTTAAATTACATCAAAAGGTGTGTAAAAAGGGGTGGAAGAAGGTGAAAAAGACACCCTAAGAGTTCAAAGAAGAATCTTCTACAACTAGCTTCTATCTTTAGCTCTAGTGCTACATTTAGGGAAATATCACGATTTCAACTTGAGAGCGAGTTGGGCATGAGTTAGGATTATTTATTTCTAGATCATCTTATTTGAGTTTTTTATTGTAATTTTCTTCCATCAAGGTTATATTACAATTTTGGGAAATTGATGGGGAGCTCAGTGGGAGCACCCTTTAGGATTATTTGTTTCTACATTTTAGGGGCATCTAATTTGAATTTTTTATTGTAATTTTCTTTTGTTAATGTTATATTGCAATATATTGCATTAAAGATTTATTTATAATTTTGAGTATTTTGGATTATATAAATTGGATAGATTATATTAAGGGGCTCTTCAGTGGAATTGAATTGAACGAAAAGAAAATTCATGTCTGCAATATAGGGGCTACGTTAGCAATAAAGTGAAATAAAGTGAATACGGTTAAAATAGATAAGAGTTAATGATTGAACATATAGGTAATGATAAGAAAAAGTAGGGTGGTTATAGAAAGTGCATGTTACATCCATCCTTGGAAATTGGAACTTTCCATGGATTGGAATTCCATTCTATTCCATTGAATAGGCTATAAGGCTTTTTGTTGGTGATGAATTGGAAATCGGACTATTCATCTTTTGTCTTAATTCATCCTTGATTTTCATCTCTCTTACCTAATGTTTTCTTCCCCCTTTCCCCTTTGATAGAATCTTGCTCTTTCCTCTCTTTCTTTCCTATTGTCCTGCATCACTACTCCTAAATAGAGATGGCAGATCAGGCACCAGCCAGTTCCCTTCAGGCCTTGCATACCATAAATGAAGACGAATCAGATTCTTCAAATAGCAATAAGATGTCTTATTGGAATACTAGGCTGGAGAAATGGTCTTGTCACGGCATAATTCCAGAATTGAGGACTCCATTATAGTGTTTTGAACCATTTGTTTTCGTGGCATATTATTTCTTATGCTCGAGAATGTTAAAACTCTATCACTATTAGTCTAATGGTTCACTCCAAATGGCCATGAGTGTGACGAGGCTTTGTAAAAAACTTCTACTTGAATTTGGTTACTCTTGCCGATGCAGGAAATAAAAATAATTGATTTTGTTTTATAAAACAATTTCACTTCTTTATCATTTCGTTGCATTATTTTATAATGATATTCTAACAAGCTGCAGCTTTTTTAGGCTAATGTAACTCGTACAAATCACATCATGTGGTGCATGGGAACAGATTTTAGGTACCAATATGCTACCACTTGGTTCAGGCAGATGGACAAGCTTATTCATTATGTTAACAAGGTATTGTCATACTTCCTGCTGAAACAACTTGATTTTACCTAATTCTTCATGATCAAGATCATCATCATTATCAAAAGCGGTTTCCCACCTACATGGGGTCAGCTACATGGATTCTATGGTGCCATTCTTTT
Source organism: Pouteria campechiana (assembly GCA_036873735.1). Taxonomy (NCBI): domain Eukaryota; kingdom Viridiplantae; phylum Streptophyta; class Magnoliopsida; order Ericales; family Sapotaceae; genus Pouteria; species Pouteria campechiana. The sequence goes on along the minus strand of JAYJMB010088471.1, from coordinate 9,810 downwards.
TGGTCTTGAGTTATGTTCTCATTAAGTCCAAGCATTATCATATCTTTCCTAATAACTAAATTTTTTTTTTCAGCCTTCCCCTTGTTCTCTTATAACCTCTAAACCTTCTAAACAACTTGATTTAACCTGATTTTGCTTCTATTATGTCAACTTGACTTAACATTACTTTGAATGCAAAAGATTTCTGCTGTTACTTTGTTAGACTGTGCTGTTTGCATCCTAGGAGAAAGCATTTAAGTTACCTTATGCTGTTATAGTTGAATAATACCTATGATAAAAGGTGTGTGGAATATTATATTTGCAGAACTAGGTACAATGAACACTAAATTACTATGATGATGATTATAATAGGATTTGTAGAAACACCAATTAAATCTAGTGACCTTGCAATAATATAATAGGAGTTTTAGCAAAGGCAACTATTTTAGTGCATACACAATCCATGAATATATCTGAGGCATTTTTGTCGAGGTTCTCCATCTGCATAAGATGTTTGCCTGGATGCATCGAACCTTTACTTTCTGAATGGGGATGAACAAGTTTATGGTTGATGCCTTGTCATCATCGGACAAAATATCACTTTTTTTTTTGTTTATTCTGTCCTTTTCTTGTTATAGACTTCCACATCTGTTAAGGTGAATTCAACATTCTTCCTAACGTGTTATAATCTTTTTCTCTTTGACTTCTCCTTTAATAAATTTGGAATTTATCTTGTGTAGAATGTGATTGGCCTTGATATTCAATTTAGGATTTATTTATTTTTAGAAATGTTTTATTTGAAATTTTGGATATTTAGTTATTTTAGAGATTTAATGTCTTTAGTTTAATTGACGATTCAGATTAGCATTTTGCTTGTTTTATTTAGCGTTTTGTTTATATGCAACAAGTTAGGGTTGCATTGTCTTAAGGTTTTTTACATTGTGAATTGACAAATAAAAATTGAGTTTTTTCGTATCTATCTTGCTTACTAATCCTATCTCATATTTCCTAATTCGTCTTGATTTCTCTCCTTTCTTCTCTTTTTATCTCCTTGAGAGAATCTTCCTCTTTCTTTTATTTCTTCTCCTTGGCTGTGCTACATCAATTTGGTATCAGAGCCAAAGTTTAGTGTCAAATACCATGTTTGCCATTGCTAACATTGCCATTTCATCCTGCAGACTAGCATCATCCTGCTCAAGTAGTGGTCATTGCAACACTATTCTACCAATGTTGTAAACCTAAGTAGAGCAATATCTTGTGACAAAGAGGCTGTTCAAATCTTCACCAACAAGTCCAGCAACAATATAGTGTGGGATTTTGAAAGGGAAGTCACCAGTCTTAAGATCCCATAACAACAGCGTGATTAGAACTCAAAACTGAAGGGTTGATTTCTGCATTCTCTAGGTTCAAACACTTAACAGATCTGGAAACACTACAACCCTAAGGCCTCTTTGAAACCATGAGCTTCTTTTGGAAGATCTTTGGGTAGCAACTCAGCACCATCTTTCGCCACTGAAGTGAAAACCTTCAGTGGGTTCAAACCCACCACTGTTGATGTTGTGCGTGAGGAAGAAGACATGGTTTGAGTATTTTTCTTGGACTTCGACAAACCAATCCCTCTATTTTTTGGACTTTTAGTTAACTCTTAGTTTTATTTTTAACCCAAATCCTTGGATTTTCAAAGTATTGCAAGCTGTTTTGTTAGGAACAGTGTTTGTAGTGTCATTGAGAGGGGAAATTTCATTAAACCTAAAAGAGAAAATTTTGCTAATTTTGAAAGAACTTATCGATTATTTTGCCATGCATTAGACAAACTAGTCAATCACTTATCTTGTTTTGCCTTAGCTAAGGCTTTAGAGATCAGTTCACTAGAATAGTCCAGTTGTTAGGTTTCACTTTTAGGTGAGGCTTAGTGTGGCCTAGCCTAGTAGTTGATTTAGTGTTATGTGAAAATCCTAGAAGAAGTTCCCAGTGAAATGGGATTGAAAATAATGCCACCACTCTGTAACCCAACATCTTAATGTAGTCCACTCAAGAAAATCTTTCATCCTAGGCTGTTAAAATAACTCATCAGGAATCGGACTTCTGTCTTGTGGCCTCCTTTCGAAGCGGGTCAACAATTTGAACTTTTGTAATAGCTTGGGTAATGTAAGCCCCCACACTTAACCAAAAACTCCCCCTCTCACCTAGGCAATGTAGGATATCACACCCCTTTTGGGGCTCCAGTGTTCTCGCTGGAGACACTCCTTTGGGACTATTGGGGTTCGTCTTTAATACCAATTGTAACAACCTACAGTGTGAGCCCCTACACTTAACCCAAAACTCCCTCCCCTTCGATATCATAACTTTTTAGCTAAAATATAAAAAATAAAGAAAAATTTAGAATTTTTTTATAAGACTTCTTAATAAATCATGATAAATCTAATTGCACATTTATAAAAAAATATAATATAAACTATTTATTTTCATAACTTATAGAGATATAAATGCATAAGTTAAAAGCTAACTTTATAAATAATTACATGACAACTGTTTGGGTTGCATCCAAACTTGCTCTCTAGATAATCCTGCTTAAAGATCTTGCAAGACAAGAAAAATGTTAGAGGGCACTGGGGTGGTCGCGCGGGTACTTTGACACTCAAGTCAGTAAGGGACCTTAGTAGGGGCTATGAGAAAAAGAGAGAGCTCTTCTAAGAGAGTGTATATATAGTTGAGCATGAGGGATATACACAATCCTTACGTAGATGGGATGAAGATTTTTATCTATAAGATGATTAAAGAGAAATACGCATCTCTAGTTCTTTTAGGATTTCTTTTTAGGGAACAATTTTAGAATCTTATGGAACCGCATTGTAGTTGGAAGAAGCTTCCCTAAGAATAGGAATCTGACGTGGCGTTAGGGGTGCAACTTGGTTCGGTTCGGTTCAGTTCTTGGTCTAACCTACCCTAACCCCATTTCTAAAAATACTATCCTACCTTTTTATTAAGTTGGTTCGGTTCAAGGTCGAACCTACCCTATTTCTTTTTAAGGTGGGGTTGGTTCGATTCGATTCTGAGTCAAATTCGGTTCTGGGAGCTTATAATGCTAGGTTTGACTCTCCTGAATGCTTTCTGTATAAGCCATTAGAACTAGATAATTTTGTCAGAATAATGTTTCTTGGCCTATGGGCTTCATCTAATTGTTCTCTGTTTGGCCATTTACTGGCATATATCAACTTTCTTCATTATACAGATTGGCTACACTTGTATGAGGGTAAAATCTAGTAGGGAAATTTGTTATGACTAAGTCATATTCGACTTACATGTGAACTAATCTAATATTTTTGATTAGGAGATTCCCAGAAGAACTGCCACTTGATGTGTTCTGCCCTTTAGCAATCCTTACATGAATTGTTTTGCAATTGCAAAGAAGTTAAGATGTTTTGATGCTTGTACAAATTTTGGTGCATGCTCTATTGAAAAGATAGTGTGGTCTTTGTGGCTTATCATTTATAACTATATTATTAAGTGAGAGTTACTTGTCCCATTTTTGCAATATGAGATTTGTAAAAAATGGTTGTATGCTATCCATTCAATTTTTTTTTTTAATAATTTATGTGGGTTGGTTTGGTTCTAGTACCCAATTCCTTGAATTGAACTTACCCTAAAAATGGATGCGGGTCAAGAAGGTGGAATCGAACCTGCAAAAAATCGGGTCGGTTCTGGTTCGGCTCGCGGGTACCCTACCCAAGTTGCACCCTTACGTGGCGTGGTGCCAATTGGACAATGGATATCTGGTTTTAAAGATTCCTAACACTAGTCTCCCCCTCAAGGAGACGTGGTGGAATCTGTTTTCTCATTTTGCTCGATCTTTTGTGCATACTTTTATTAGGTTCAATTTACGCTTTCGCTATTTTAGTGCCCCTTCTTTAGATGATGCTTCTGCTACAGAATCCTCTTGACGCTTCCACAGATTCGTTTGCTGTTTTTGCTGTAGATATATATTCTTTGTGCTAGCACCTCTTGGAGATTCACTTGGCAATTCCACTGATCTGTTATAGATTTATACTCTTTATGTAAACGCCTCTTGCAGATCCACTTGACGCTTCCACGGATTCGTTGTAGATATATATCCTTTATGCCAACGCCTCTCATGGATCCGCTTGACGCTTCCATGGATCCTTTGTAGATATATATTCTTCTTCTTCTTTTGAGGGCTTGTGTGAAGGAATAGAGGATTTTCTTCCTTATTTAACCAACCTTGACATAGAGAGCATTTTTGAGAAATTCATGTCAGATGGTGGCGGTGATTCTAACGTATTCCGCAATATTAGAATTGAAAATTAGAGGGGCTCTAGACTCATGGCAGCAATTGAGCAAGTGGTGGAAGCTATTTAGTAGTAGAACAGATTTTCCTTCATTCAGCAAATGATTTTCTTTGTTGATTCCCTGAATTCCTTTCCTGTTTCAGGTTTGGGTTCTGATTTTCTATATTGATCCCCCAAAATTCCTTCTTATTTCAGGTTCGGGTTCCGGTCTTTTGTTATATGCTTTTGGAATCCCTTCTTATTGCAGGTTCGGGGTCCAGTTTTTTTGTTGATCCCTTGGAATCCCTTTCTATTTTAGGTTTGGGTTTCGGTCTTCTGGTTCTGGTTCCGGTCTTCTACTTTATGCTTCTGAAATCCCTTCCTATTGTAGGTTCAGGTTCTAATTTTCTTTGTTGATCCCCCAAAATTAGGGTTGTAAGTCTGGGCGGGTTAGACCCAAACCCCGATTTCAGGTAGGGTTGGGAAGTTGTTATTTAACTCGAACTTGCACCTACTTAGGGTTAGGGGCGGGTAAGGGGGTAGGCAACTTGCTCCAACCCAAACCCGCATCCCTTTATTAAAAATAAAAAATAAAAATATACCCCAATAATAGTGGTAGCCTAGGTACAATTTTCACCATAATTGTCATATTTTAAACCTTCATATACCTCTATTTTATCTATTTTGTAATTGGTTTCACTATAAAAATTATAATTCATTTAAACCATTCATATTCCTTTTAATTTTAATAAATGTTTTCAATTAGTTTGAGTTGGCAATTGAGCGCACATGTATATATGCAACCTTTATCATCAGTTTGACCATTATCATGTCTTACACATATGGATAATTAATATATTCTTGTGATTACATTATCAATTCCTTGCATATCATAGAACTATAACAAAGTAATAGATGAAATGAACAACTTAGAATCAAAAGATTGGAATCACATTAATTTGAGTTAAGGTGGTCTAACCAAATTCACTAAATTGAAATATGCAAATTGAATGGAATATAAGCCTCGAGATCAGTGCAACACTTTTATAGAAAGCGACAGATGGTCAGGCTTTGTGAGGTCGATCCTTCCATCCAACTCTAGCCCACGTGAAAAGAATTGATTGACATTTGGTTTGTCATGATCTTTCAACTTGAACTTGAATCCGAAGTCAACCTGTAGATGTAGGGTTAGGGTTAAGGTTGGGAAAATATTATAAAAGTGAGAGTTAGGGCTAGGGTTGGGAAAAAATTGTAAAAGTGAGGGTTAGGGTTGGGCAAGCTTAAACCCACCCCGAACCTGCCTGACTTACACTCCTACCCAGAATCCCTTCTTATTTTAGGTTCAGGTTCTGGTTTTGAATTTGGTTTTAATAGAAGAGCAGAGACATTTGTGATAAAAGATGCTTCATCAATTAAAATGTAATATTTTGCAAAAAAGTATAATATGAATACTCAAGGATATGAAAATTGTAATTATGAATTTATTATAGCATAAATATTCAAGTAATAAATTAATCTACTTAGCTTAATTTTTTCTTTCGACGGTGATCATGTTGTCGTCCCAGCTATTGGAAGATTGACTTCCGTCGTGGAATCTCTTTCCTACTCTTTGGGAATCGTTTCTCCCTATCTACTGGTGTTCTCCCTTCTATTTTTTGCACCTTCTCTTCCTTGTCCATTATCGATTGCATATCGCTATAGTCTTCTTCTTCTAATTAAAATTTCAATTTCTTTCCTGAGTTGCCTATAATCTTTGGTATTGTGTCCCCTATTTTTGTGGTAGAGACAATATTTTTGTGATTCTTACCTTCTGGGATCCGGTTTTAGCAGGTGAGGTTGAGGAAGGTAGCCTTGATTTTTGATTTCTTGATAGATGTATGTGCGAAACCTGTTTAGAGGAGTATAATTTTCATACCTATCTTTCTCTTTAATGGAGGGACCTCTTACTTTTTTGGATAATTCTCTTTCTTGTTATGGGGATTTGCTGTAGTTGTTTGCTTTAACAAATTCTTACACATCAATATGCCTGTTTAGGGCTTCCAGTAGTTCTTAGTAGCTTTTAGGTGGCTCTAGATGTAGATAATATTTGATTTGCTTGCTTTTGATCCCATTTTGTAACGTTGCCATTGCTATGACTTGATCTAGTTTATCGATATTGAGATTAAGCCGATTGAACCGATCTACATATTCTCTAAGGGTTTCTCTCTCTTTTTGTTAAATTGCAATGAATGACTCCACAGTTCGTTTTTGCCTTCGTTGTCTGATGAAGCTAGTTAGGAAGTGTTTTTGCAGCTTTCTGAACATGCTTATGGATTCAGGCTCCAAAGTACGGTACCAGGATAGTGTGGCTCCTTTCAATGTCAGTTGGAAAGCTTGACAGTTAATAGCATCTGAAAACATCCTGTCATGTTGGAAAGCTGGCGGGATTGAGAGCTAATGATTGTAGTTGGAGATTTTTTTGGGGACCATTTGAAAGCATCTTGTCATAGAACTACCTTTTCTCCCTCTGCTATTGCATCATGGCGTGATTAGCTTACAGCAATTGCTTAAGAAGCAAATTAGTTCTGAAAATGGATTTACTGGGTCTTGAAGGATGTTGATCAGCAACAGGAGATGGATTGTCTTTTGTTGAAGGGTTTGGAGGAACAGTCATGTTGGCTGGTTGTTTGTCCGATATAGCTTTGCTTTAATAAATGTTCTCATAGACGACACCAATGTTTGAGTCACACTCTGACTTGCTCTCTAGATAATCCTAGATAATGATCTTGCAAGATAATGAAAATGTTAGAGGACGCCAGGGTGGTCTCGGCATGAGCACTTCGATGCTTAAGTTAGTAAGGGACATTAGTAAGGGTTATAAGAAAAAGAGAGAGCTCTTCTAAGAAAGTGCATACCTGGTGTATTTATAGTTGAGCATGAGGGATATATGCACGAAGGGATATGTAATCCTTACGTAGAGGAGGATTCAAGAGAAATATGCATCCCTAGTTCTTTTAGGATTTATTTATAGGGAATGGTTTCGGAGTCTTACAGAACTGCATTGTAGTTGGAAAAGGCTTCCCACCAAAATAGGAGTCACGTGGTGCCAGCTGGACAATGGATATCCAGTATTAGAGATCCCTAATAACAACTTAATTAATTAATTATTGTTGTTGTTAATAATATTTATACTATTTAAAGCAAATAAACTTTTTAAAAAATTATTTTTCATATGTTTTAAAAGTTTTTTAAAAAGAAAACTTAATCTACAACTTATATTAATTCACATGATAAAAAATTCATTAAAAAATAACAAATGGTGATAAATCATTATTATTTGAATAACATATGCATTTGCACCCCGCTCCACACCCCCTGCCCCCCCTCCCCCCCAAAAAAATAAAAAATCAAATAAAAAACCAACTTGTATTGCTGGAGGATGTAAACTAAAGCCTCCAAATGCAAATTTGGTGCTATTGATGTTGTTTTAGCACTCCAAATGGGTGAAAAAAAATCCAAAACGAGATGATTTAGCTTGTTACGAACGGAAAATCTGGAATAAGAACTATCGTGCGTCAATTTTCAACTTGAATCTCAGCAAAATCCACTCGAGAATGGATTTCAAAAACTCCAATCTCAATTTAGAAGCAAGGGGGATGAATTTGAAGGGAAAAAATCGCAAAATCGGTGTTTACAAGCTGTTATTGATAGAAAATAGGTAAGATGCTCCTCTACGCTTCCATTTTAAGCTCCAAAATCAGCATAATTTCATTCGAAAATGGATTTCGAAACCTCCATTCTTGATTTCGAAAAAGTGATATCGATTTCAGTTGGAAAACAATTGGAGTGGACGTCGATAGCCTATTGCAAATTTCTAATATTCTACTCTTGACTTTAAATTTATTTTTTTTGTGGAAAATGATTAGAGGAGGTTTCTAAAATGATTTTTGGGAAGGTAGAGTTCGAATTATTTCAAATAGCTAAACTTTTCTCCAGGGCTTTTGAGATAGCATTTTTAATTTCTTGGAGAAATTTTTGGCAAAAAAAATTTTATCTAAGAAAATTTCGGTGAGAAATTTCCTTTATCTTGAGATTATGGGGAAATTTTCAAAAATTTTCCCAATATTTCGAGATTCTCCTTATCCTCTAATTTTTAAATGTTCCTTGGCATATCGCTTGTATGTCAAAATGAAATTTTCGGCGAAATTCGCTAAAAAATTTCGAATTTGCAAACACTAATAGGATATTTCAAATCTAATTTAATGTTTGAATTTTACAAAACAGCCCATTTGAGTTCATAAAAGAACCCTTTGCTTTTTGAAAATTGCAAACTAGTCCTCAATTTTCTAAAATTACAAAAAAGTTCTAATGATCAAAATTAGAAAAAATCTCTATTTAAAAAAACCTTTAAAAAATAAAAAAATAAAAAAAAACCCACAAAAGTTCCTTTTGAGCCCAATCAATGAGGTGATCTTCTTGTTCTTCCTATAATTCTTTTTATGAATATTTTTATAGCTACTATTTTTAAAGTCATTCAAGTGTAAGATATTCTGATTATGATTTTTCGGAGTTATGCGGAAGAGGGCATGTGTGGGTTCTTTTTCAAGCCATTGATATTCCATATTACATTGGTAAATTAAACTATGATGTTTTTCATGATTGGATGGAATCTGTAGAATATTAATTTGCATGCTATGATATGAGTGAAGATGAGAAGCTGCAATTTGTAACTTCAAAGTTGAGTGGTGAATTAAGCAACTTAAGCCATCGAATTTTGAGGTTTCATGTTGTCAAGAATTGGTTAGACATTCTAGGCAATCTTGAAGTAAAGATTCTTTTCTCATACAAGATATGTATATGCTATGAAAATATTTCGTGGATTATAGCAAGGTAATCTAAGTGTTAAAAGATATGTAGATCTCTATTATAAATGGAAGGTTCAATGTTAGATAGAAATATCTCTTTTACAATAATTTGAAGAATATTGTGTGAGATTGAATCATGATTTGAGAATAGAACTTATGTGCATGGAATTGAAAGACTTGAATAAAGCGTATCAAATGGCAAAATGGGTTGAGAATAAATTAGCAAGAAAATGAAAAAGCTTAGGACTTGTTTGGCCGTGCGTTGGGGGAACTTGGAAGCTCTTCCCATGCCTAAATGCACTTCTCCACAAATTTATGGGTGTTTAGCAGAAAGTAATACAACACTTTCCACCATCGCAAAAGCTATTAAAGCATGTTTCGGCAGAAACACCAAAATATTGCTTTTGGTTGAGCGGCTTTTGCGTTGTGACCAAATAGACAAAATAACCCTTTAGAGTTTGAACAGTTTGGACTAGTAGACATAATCGTATTTGCTGAAAGAAAAATCCAGTATATCTCATACATTCAAGCTATCCACCTAGCAATACTTGATCGGTATATTATATATATATATATATAACAATAAGTAAATATATATTATAAATAATATCAATAAATAAATATGTATTACATATTATATTTTATATTTACACATAATAGAATTATACTATATATGATATATAATATAATTATAGATAAAC
>JAYJMB010088470.1:0-19395 GCA_036873735.1 Pouteria campechiana | reverse complement strand
GGATCGACCCTTGCATAAGCACACTAGACTATACATCGACCGTGCACTTGCGAGGTATTAAATTTGAACCATCAATGGTTAAGGTAGAAGCCATATGCTTAACTATTCTACTTGGTTCATTGAAGTTCTTTTGATCTTCATGAGTTTTCAATCTCAATTACACTAGATGCCATAGGTAATTGAAATGGAAGAAAATGCTTGATTTAAACTTGAAAACCTAATGGTAATAATCATATAGTGGATAAAACAAACCAAAGATGCTGAATTGATACCAACATCTCAATAACACTAAATATCATTGTGTGGTGAAGTTACATCCCAGACTCTTATAACATGAATACTATTTTACATTACTCAAGCCATTATTTTCTATTTATCTTACACTGTCCTTTTATTTGCTTAGTTTATAATTTATCTTATTGATTCAACATAAGTTAATTTTAGTAACTAAACATAATTAAATCAGTTTGATAATTCTCTATGGAATTGACTATTGGTAAGCACATTGTACTGCTATACACTCGTTCACTTGTTAGGAATTATAATTTGACCATAATTTCTCATCCCCCTGTACCCTTCAACAAAATGAAGTTGTGGAGAGAAAGAATCGGACAATTTTCGATATGGCAAAGACCATGTTGAATGAGAGTAAGTTGTCCAAAAGATTCTCGGGAGATGTAATTAGTATAGCTTGCCATGTACTGAACAGGGTTACCATAAGAGCAATCTTAAAGAAAACCTCATATGAGCTTTGGAAAGGAAGGAAACCAAATATTTCATATTTTCATTCCTTTGGATGCTCATGCTATGTGCTAAATAATAGAAAAGATAACCTTGGAAAGTTTGATCCAAAAAGTGATAAATCTATCTTTCTTGGTTACTCTTCTAATAGTAAAGCATTTAGAGTATACATCAAGAGAACATAGGTTGTAGAAGAGTCTATACACGTTAAATTTGATGAAGCAAATGTAACTTCGAGAAAGGAGTATGATAGTAATGCAGATAAAGCTACAACTAATATGAAGAAGCCCAATTGAAGGACCAAGAAGAAGGGACAAACTGTGAAGATATGCAAAGTTCAAAAAATGAGGAGGAGGTAAGAATAAGTATTCCCTATGAACCTTCTACTGATTTAAGATTTATTAGTGCTCATCCTAGGAAATGAATCATGAGTAATGTTTATGATGGTGTCAAAACAAGAAAATCAATACAAAACATTTGTGGTCATTATGCTTTCATCTCTACAATTGAGCCAACTTGCATTGATCAAGCCTTAAATGAAGAAAGCTGGATCATTACAATGCAAGAAAAGCTTAACCACTTTGAAAGGAACAAAGTATGGGAATTGGTTCTAAAGCCAGAAAATGTTGATGTAATTGGAACTAAATGGGTATTCAGAAACAAACTAGATGAGAGTGGATTAGTTGTAAGAAATAAAGCACAACTAATTGCTAATGTAGGTTCCCATAGGATAGCTTAACCCAAGAGGGGAGGGGTGAATTAGGTATATAAAAATTCATTGCTTAACCCCTTGTTAGACCATTTCCCTCTTCTTGTGATTGTATGTGGTGCATTGTAAGATAAATAATGAAAAAAGTAAAGTGCAGAAAGATAAAACAAGCAAGTAAACACACATACACACAACATGATTTTTATAGTAGTTCGGGAACCCTGTCCCTACATCCACTCTTCCAATAGCACATATTCATTATGCCTTGTGTTCCACTATATCCCATATAATCAAAATACAAAGTGCTCCTAGCACTCTTCTAAATTCTAGCTCTAGGGGGCATAAGCAGTGTTTCCAACACTCTTCTAGATTCTAGATCTAGGGGCATAAACATAGTTCTCCTCGCACTCTTCTTGTTTCACGAGTTCACTAGGAAACTCACTAGTTTTCAAGATCACCAGCAAACTTGATGGTTTTCCAGAACTCACCAACTCCTCTTCAGTTTTCAAATTAACCAGAAAAATTGACACTTTACAAAGTGTTATAATAAAGCATAGGGGAAGATATGATCTTTTACAACTCTAACAACATAAAAAGATCTTCCCAAAATGTAAACTCAATAGCCACAAAAATATGCAGATTGAAGCTTATGAAAGATAGATAATGGTTTAAACTCTTGTCCATGGGTGGAAGAATTTGCATAAGATCAACCACATTTGAAAAGCTTTCCTTCACCACCTGAATCATCTCACCTTTTCTGCATAAATAGCTTCTTCATACATTCAATCATTAGAGAAGATGGGTTCCATTGAATGTAGAAATGAGAGCAGCATTGAATGAATAAGACCATTTGAATTTTCTACCATTGAAGTCCAAGTCTTTCTGATTTGTCTCGAGCTGTTGTGTCACCATTCAGAGAGGAAAATGAGCTGTGTTAGAATGTGTTCCTCATTTGACTCGTCATAGCTTTGAAAATCTTGCAGTACCACTTATTATTGGGAATAGTGGCTGATATAATTTTGCATAATGTCAGCTTGAATGCAGATGCCATTTGTATGCTAGTCACATAAATTGAGTTTTTCTCTAACAATTCATGGTCTCTCTCTGTCTGCATTTGTCTGTCATTAGTTACAGATGAATTCTTTATAAGTTTGTCTATTAGTTCAACTTCTTGTCTGTTGCAAGTAGCAATTGAACTTTGAATGGCACAAATGAATTTGAACTGACTAAATGGCAACCTCTTCTTTGTTCTGCCAAAATTCCTCTAGGAGATTTGTTTGTTGATCAATCCTTCATGTATGTGCTTTATCTTTCGTAAATAACAAACTAGCTCTAGATGGCATTGACAAAGTTGGGTTGATCGTTTGATAAACTTCTTCTATATAAACAAACGAAGTGAGATGTTCTTCCTTTGTTCTTCATTGTCTGTTGGAGGTGGCTGACAAAAGTTCACTTTGTCTTGCTCTAATAGATGAAGTGTTGTATTTTTTTTATTCCTCATTATTTGTTGAAGGTGCAAACGAAACTTACTTTAACTTGCTCGAATAGACAAAGGGTAGCGTTAGTCTAATCTACGTGACAGACAAAATTTGTTCTGCTTTGTTTTGGGCATAATACTTTGCATTTTGTCTATTATAAGTTGTAGACAATCGTGCCTTTATCTGTTGAAGTCCCTTTTTGGTCCAAGCATCACTTTCTCTATTCAGCTTCATCTATACTCACTTTGTAGCTTCTACGTCCTCTTCTGCTTTGGCTGATACTTTTTTGATTGTAATAGATGACCTTTAATCCATAGACGAGGTGAAGTTCTTCAACTGTTCTACACACTTCAAGCAACATAAGGGGTTTGTTCTTGCAATTCCTTTGTTTCTTCATTCTTGTTTTGTTTGTCTTGGCTCAGCTGAAATTACACTGACTTATTGTTCATATTGCCTTTTATCCTTAGAGTAATGCATTGCACTGACTTATTGTTCATATTGCCTTTTTATCCTTAGAGTAATTCATTATTCTAACTTTGTTGATCAAACAAAGTTTTCTCTTCTTTATGCATGATTGTCTGGGCGGCAATATCTTCTTTCTTTGTTTGTCTGAGTATTTGATGAAGCTTGTTCTTCCTTCCTCATCTCAAGCAAGTTTTCTTTGGTCGATATAGATAGCTTGAGTTTCTTGAACAACTTTATGCTCTTCGACCACGGCTTCATCTTTAACTTCTCATTTTACATTTATCTATTGAAAGTTTCTCGTTGAGGTTGACAGATAACACAAACTCATTGTAGTGCATCTTCGAAGCCTTATTTCTCCCATTGTATTTACTCATGGAAGTCTTCTTTTAGACAATGGATCCTTGCTTATCTTCAGCTTTCTTTTTCTTCTTCTTCTTCCATAATCTTCATCAGTTAGCTCCTTTGAAATGTAGTAGATAGTTTTGGCAGTTTGTTGCAAATGATCATTATCCTGCACTTGAACTTTTCTGCACTTGCTACATTGTTAGCTTTCATATTCATTAACATGATGTATTTTATCCTCATATGATTTAATTATATTGTAGAACATGGATAATATAATCTCTGCTAAATGCATTATGTGAAAGCTTAAATAATTATGGTTCTGAGTATGATTTGATAAATTTAGGCAGTAAAGAATAATTAATGGTACGCACACCATAAAGTGAAGAAAGTATGCTTGTGTAATTAAACATTCATAATTATGTGTTTATGTTAATTAATGTTTATCAATTCATAATCATACATATGATTGTTAGAGAGTAAGGAATACAAGTTTCTTATCTTAATACAAGTTTTGTTATCATCAAAATCATATACAATAATACTGATAATCTCCCCCTTTTTAATGATGACAAAACTTTAAGGACTTATTATTAATAATTAAGAATTTATTTTCTTTTAATCTCCCCCTAAATATTTGACCTATATAATCTTATAGGTTCGACCCTTTTATCATTTTCCTAATTACTCACATTTCCTTCCCCCTTTTTGTCATAATCAAAAAGATTTTCCTTATAATCATATTGCTTTCCTCTTTTAATTTTATTTCTCTCCCCTTAATTATATTTTTCTTCCTATTTATATAATCTTTCTTTAAGTTTTTCTCCCCCTATTTTGTTGAAACCTAGAATATTAATTTCACGTTTTTGTTGTGTATATATCATTATATAATTTTCTCTCTCTTTGTTAGTTATAATTGCTCAATTTTGTCTCTCATGTAATGACCATATTGATTGGGTTGATTATAATGACAATATTAAATATCTTTTAAGCATTTTGATAATTAAACATTTTTATTACTACAAGTATCATATTTATAAAGAACAATAATCAGACATTAATCAGTTAAGCATGTATTATTCATCATATTAATAAGCCAAGTTTAAAGAAAGTGATTTCATGCAAATATGATAACAATGCATAGTTTACTATTAATGTGCATCTTCTTTTATTTAATGACTGTCTATCATTATTATCAGGTGTGATGGTTGGGAGTATTAATGTTAGAGTTGATAGATTACTTGGGAAGTGAATAAGCATCCATCTTTCTCATTTCTTGCATAGAGGGATTAGGAAGAAGAGATGACTCTTCAATGCTTTCCAAGGTGATCATGGCATCTTCTAGTTCTTTTGTGAAATTGATTCAACGTGAGAATGATGCTGATTTTGAGGCTATAAAGAGGAGTTAGATTTTCTAGGATAAGATTAAGCTGTTGAAGATTGATTTAGCTTCTGTTAGGGGTAGTAATCTTCATTTTACTCATCTCTTAACTGGAAACTCCATGGCTTATATGGAGGCCGTAGAGCGCCTTAAACATTTGGAGATAGAGTTGGCCAAGGATCATAAGAGGATTAATGAGTTGGAAGGAGTTGTTGATGTTTTAGTTGATTAAATTTTTATTTTTTGATCTGAACTCTTTAAATGTAATATTGTAGCTCTCTATATTTACATTTGTGATTTTAAATGTTCTGGTCTTTTATGAAATTTTAAGTTTAGTGATTTATGTTGTTTATAGAATCGTTCTTATAATTGGTTAAACATTGGATGTGTATCTTCTATCATATTTTATTCATCGTTGTTTAACGTTGATAATGCATGATCCTATTTTATTCTGTTTAGGTCTCTAAAATGTGAAGATTTATTTCCTATTTGGGCTATCAATTATATAATTATTTTTATTTTATTTGTCTTATTAAAATTGGTTATGACCCTTGTATTCTATGATATTTAGTTAGATAGACAATATACGAAGTTAACATTCGGGCAAAAATGGAGTGATAGATAAGTGAGGGAAATAGTTAGATTCACTTTTTGGAAGAGAAGGTGAGATAGTTGAAGAAGGAATTAAAGTTTGCTAAGATGATAAATGTCTCTACAGATCTCCTTTTAACTGACCGGTGCGTAGCTTATGGAGAGATTATGGATAGAATTAAGGCTTTAGAGAAGGAATTGTCTGAGACTCAGGACAGAATTACAGAGTTGTTAGCTATTATTGAAGTTTTAAAAGCGTAACTGTTTTTAATTTCCTTTGCCAAATGTCCTAAAATTAATGGTAGGTTTATCTAGTTGTTAATATTTTATTAAGGTAGGTGTTTTCGAATGTTTAATGTTTATCTTATCAATTGGGATTTTGTTGATGTTAAGGGTTCTATTTTATTGATGTAAGATATTTTGTTTTAGCTTCTTGTGTGTTATTGTTGTGATTGTTATCGTTATAAGTTTTTACTTTTTAATTTTGGTTCTTTATGTGAGATCAAGCCAATAAACATTAGTATAGAAGGAATGACTAGGAATGGAATTCCTATTCGAGACCTTAAACTGTGAAGTTTCCCAAACAGGCTTGAATATGCCTTAGGACTATAATGATGTTATAGTTTTGATCATTTTAAGGTTTAATTAAGATTGTTTAACATGATTTGGCTCAAAGCAATAAACTCAATTTGATTTAGATCCAAGATAGTTCAGTAAGAGGCATCTAGAGTATATAGCAATGAAAGAAGGATAACCAAGTTTGACTACTTATTTCTTTTGGCACTTCTCTTCATAGGTTTCTCATTTAAGTTCATGAGTGTTGTTGTCAGTCTTCACTAAGCATTTAGCTTCTACTATCAAGCCCTTGATGCTTCATCTGAAGATTGACGTTGTTCTGGGCTATGGTTTTTAATTTATTCAACCATTTTTTTGCATCCAGAAATTGAACTTGTAGGCTCTTTTACTTGGATTTGTGAGCTGAGAAGAAGATTCTGATTTTTCATTGTTATCTTTCTTCTATTCTCAACTCAAGCCTTCCAGCATACACTTAAAATATTCTCACACTATTTTTCATTAATGAGTTCAAATTGATTTTGACATGTATTACAAATATATTAGTGCAAAGGATCATTTTAATCATAACAATATGCAAAGTAATACGCTAATGAATTATGGTAGTTTTCATGAATAGTCAAGATAAATACTTTCTTTAATCAAGCATTGAATTATTTGAGCTAGCACAAACGTAAATCGCAATTAACCTTATGTGCTGGATTACTCCTTTTTTTCATAATGATTTTGAGCATAATCATTCAGTTTTGTTATTTTATTTGTCTTTTAGTTATATGTCTTTTGGAAATTCTTATTTTCAAGTTATTTATTTTTGTTTTTTTATTTTTTTAATTTATCTTTAGGAGTCTTACTGTATGTTTTTAAGAGTTTTACTTATCCTAGTGTGAATTCTATATCCTCCTATGTATATACATGAATGATTAGAGCATGTATGGAATACATTGTAAATGAATATTTATTTCTATAAATGTAAAGTTGGCTAATCAATTAATATTTTAAGCGTAACTTTTAATTTCTATAGATGAAGTGTAAGAGTAAATGAATGAGCAGAAATACACAAGTATAGTTTCAAATTTTAATTCTTAGTCAGTATACAAATGAAGGAAATTCAGACATAATTCTAACTACTAAATCTAGTTTTTAAATATACAAATATATGAAGGTTGTAAAGCTTGATTTCTACAAATAAGAATGTACACAAATCTAAATAGATATAGATAATTGAACTTGACATATTGTTAAAAGAATGAGTTGAATTTATTTCTGTAGAGATTAAGTAAACAAAAGTAGATAAGTGAAAGAATGAATTGAAAGAAATAAGTAAATTTTAAAATAAAAGAATATAACTTTGTCTCTACAGACACATGAATAATTGAATGTTAAAAGTAAAGGTATATAAATAGATTAGATTAATTAATTAAAAAATTGAGCATGAATGCTTATTAACACAAGAGTGGGCTGAAAAAAATACGCAAATAAAATTTTACAATTTAGATAAAAAGGAAAGGTAAGTGTCATACTGCACTTACCTTTCCTTTTTATTTCGAAGGAACTTGATATTTCACTAAGCTTTCAATTTGTTTCTTTAGACCAAGCCTCCTTTCTCATTCTTCTTCTTCAGGATTATATTTTCTCCTTTCATAGATTTCCTGCACTCAAGTTAGTTAAAGCAATAATGTAAGTGATGTTAGAGTGCCAAGTATATTTGCCCCTTATTAGTTTGTCCTTGGCTTGTCTAAAATTTCTCGTATCAATTCATAAGCTAAGACTCCTTACAAATGGTGGGATAGAGAGCACATATTGAGTTTTCAACATTTTCTACTCATCTCTTGTTTCATCCTTGCTTAAGCCAATGCAGATGATTTTCATCTAATTTTCTATAGGTGAAAATCATTTGGCTATAAGAAATGTTTCCAATCTCCTTTTGCATTATATCCAGTTTAATCTATCAAAAGTTTGGAAGATAGGAGATGGACTACTCTTTGAAGAACATAGAGGATGACATAGATGGGTAAGCCAAAATGGATCACTAGAATTGTTTATCTAGCTCGCTCTTATACTACTTGGAATTTCTCATATGATGGCTTAACCTAAGAGGGGAGGGGTGAATTAGGTATATAAAAATTCATTTCTTAACCCCTTGTTAGACCATTTCCCTCTTCTCATGATTGTCTGTGGTGCATTATAAGATAAATAATAAAAATAATAAACTGCATGAAAGATAAAATAAGTCAGCAAACACACACATAGACAACATGATTTTTATAGTAGCTCGGAAACCCAGTCCCTACATCTACCCTTCCAAGAGCACACACTCATTATGCCTTGTGTTCCACTATATCCCATATAATGAAAATACAAAGTGCTCCCAGCACTCTTCTAGATTCCAGCTCTTGGGGGCATAAGCAGTGTTCCCAACATTCTTCTGGATTTTAGCTCTAGAGGGCATAAACATAGTGCTCCTAGCACTGTTCTGGTTTCACAAGTTCATTAGGAAATTCACTGGTTTCGAAGTTCACCAGCAAACTTGATAATTTTCCAAAGCTCACCAACTCCTCTCCAGTTTTTAAATTAACCAGAAAAACAAACACTTTACAAAATGTTACAATAAAGCATAAGAGAAGATATGATCTTTTACATCTCTAACAACATAGAAAGATCTTCCCAAAATGTAAACTCAATAGCCATAAAAATATGCAGATTGAAGCTCATGAAAGATAGATGATAGTTTAAGCTCTTGGTCATGGGTGGAAGGATTTGCATAAGATTAAGTACATTTGAAAAGCATTTTTTCACCACCTAAAACATCCTACCTTTTCTCTTTAAATAGCTTCTTCATACATTTGACCGTTGGAGAAGATGGGTTCCATTGTATGTAGAAATGAGAGTAACATTGAATGAATAAGATTGTTTGAATTTTCTGCCATTGAAGTCCAGGTTTTTTTGATTTTTCTCGAGCTGCTGCATCACTGTTCAGAGAGGAGGATGAGTTGTGTTAGAATGTGTTCCTCATTTTAGTCATCATAACTTTGAAAACCTTGTAGCACCACTTACTGCTGAAAATGGTGACTTATATAAGTCTGCACAATGTCGCCTTGAGTGCAGATGCCATTTGTATACTAGTCACATAAATTGAGTTTTCTCTGACTAGTCAGGGTCTCTCTCTATCTGCATTTGTCTGCCATTAGTTGTAGACGAATTCTTCATAGGTTTGTCTATCAGTTGAACTTCCATAAGAATTGTTTGTCTATTGCAATTAGCAGATGAACTTTGAATAGCATAGATGAAGTCAAACTAACTGAAAGACAAACTCTTCTTTGTTCTACCAAAATTCCTTTAGGAGATTTGTTTGTCAATCAATCCTTTGTGTATGTGCTTTGTCTATTATAAATAACAAACTAGCTCTCGATGGCGCTGACAAAGTTGGGCTGATCGATTGATAAACTTATCCTTCTATATAAACAAATGATGTGAGATGTTCTTCCTTTGTTCTTCATTGTCTATTGGAGATGAAACTCGCTTTGTCTTGCTCTAACAGATGAAGTGTTGTATTCTTCTTTGTTCCTCATTGTCTGTTGAAGGTGGCAGACGAAACTTAATTTAACGTGCTCAAACAGACGAAGGGTAGCAATCATCTAATGTAAGCAATAGATAAACTTTGTCTTGCTTTATCTTAGATAGAATACTTTACACATCGCATTTGTCTATTGTAAGTTATAGATGATCGTGCCTTTGTCTATTGAAGTGCTTTTTTGGTCCAAGCATCACTTTATCTATTTAGCTTCATCTATGCTCACTATACAGCTTCAACATCATTTTTTGCTTTGGCTGATACTTTGTTAGTCATAAAGGATGACCTTTAATCCACAGATGAGGTAAAGTTCTTCAACTATTCTACACACTTCGAGCAATAGAAGGGGTTTGTTTCTTCATTCTTGGTTTGTCTATCTTGGCTTAGCTAAAGTTGCACTCATTTATCTATTTATATTGCTTTTTTATCTTTAGACTAATCCATTCTTCTAATTTTGTTGATCAAAAAAAGTTTTCTCTTCTTTGTGTATGATTGTCTGGGCGGCAATATCTTCTTTCTTCCTTTATTTGAGTATTTGATGAAGCTTCTTCTTCCTTCTTCATCTCAGAAAAGTATTCTTTGGTTGATGTAGATAGCTTGGGTTTCTTGAACAACTTTATGCTCTTTCACCAGCGCTTCGTCTTTAACTTCTTGTTTTGCATTTATCTGTTGAAATTCTCATTGACATTGACAGATAATGCAAACTCATTGTAGTGCATCTTCGAAGCCTTGTTTCTCCCATTGTATTTACTTGTAGAAGTCTTCTTTTAGACAATGCAACCTTGCTAATCCTCAGCTTTATTTTTCTTCATCTTCTCCCACGATCTTCATCCGTTCAGCTCCTTTGGACATAGCAAATAGTTATGGCAGTTTGTTGTAGATCATCATGATCCTACACTTGAACTTTTCTACACTCACTATGTTGTTAGCTTTCATATTCATTAACATAATGTATTTTATCCTCATATGATTCAATCATATTATAAAGCATGGATAATATACATCTCTATTAAATGCATAATGTGAAAGCTTAAATAATTATGGTGCTTAGTATGCTTTGACAAATTTATGCAGTAAAATATAAGTAATGGTACGTGTACCATAAAGTGAAGAAAGTATGCTCATGTAATTAAACATTCATGATTATGCATTTATGTTAATTAATATTTATCAATTCATAATCATACATATGATTATTAGAGATTTAGGTATACAGGTTTCTTATCTTAATATGAGTTTTGTTATCATCAAAATCATATAAAATAATGCTGATAGCTAAGGGGTATTCCCAAGAAGAGGGAATGTACGTTGAAGAATCATATGCTCCTATTACAAGATTAGAAGCCATTAGAATGCTACTTACTTTTGCATCCTATAAGAACTTTAAACTATTTTAGATGGATGTAAAGAGTGCATTTCTAAATGGATATTTAAGTGAGAAAGTGTATGCGGAGCAATCTCCTAGATTTGAGAATGATGATCAACCTAATCATGTCTATAAGCTCACCAAAGCATTTTATGGTTTTAGATATGCTCCAAAAGCTTGGTATGAAAGGCTGATCAAATTCTTAAGTGATTATAAACTCATAAGAGGAAATGTCGATACTACCTTGTTTATCAAAAATATTGATAAAAATATCTTGATAGTCTAAATTTATGTGGATGACATTATATTCGGAGCTACTAATGTGAATCTCTGTCAAGACTTCTCGAAGATCTTGTAAGCTAAATTCAAAATTATTAGTCCTGAAGATTAGGCAAAAACCTAAGAGGGGAAGGATGAATTGGGTTCTTAAAGATTATTACTCAACCCCTTTAGGATTAATAGTCCCTCAAGTAATTAATTACTCAATCGACTAAAGCACAAGTAAATAAGAAACATAGATTTTTATAGTGGTTCAAGTAAACACTCTACTCCACTCTTCCAAGAACACCTTCCTCTTAGTGTCTTAGGTTCCACTATTCATAATATTAGAAATACAATAGTTCTCCCAGCACTCTTTTAGATTTCAACTCAAGGGGGCAAAAACAAAGTTCTCCCAGCACTCTTTTAGATTCTAGCTCTAGGGGGCATATTAACAGTGCTCCCAGTACTCTTCTAGATTTCAGCTCTAGGAGGCATGAATAAATAGCGCATGTCTGCACTTAGACACTCACAGTTTTTATTTAATCTAGTCTCAACCACTATCTCAAGGAATTTACAAAGAATGAATATCAAAAGTTAAAGCACAAGTATTTCTCAATAAGCATAGGGGAAGAATCTGAATATTGAATGTAGAAGTAAATGTTCTTTCCAAAGGTTGGTTAGGAGCCTTTAAAGAGATTTGAGGAAGGTTTGAAAGTAATGCTCTTGATTCTTGAAAGATAGCAGAAGGTTTTGGCTCAAATCTGTAAATGCTCTCAAGAGGACTTCCTTAATACTTCACTTATTCCTCCTGCTCCTATGATGCTTCATTTATAGCTACTTTAAATTTCAATCGTTGGTGGTAGGTGAGCTCCTTAAATTATAGAAGACTGTTATAATTAGCATATTTGAATTCTCTGACTTCTGCTTAATCCTCATATGTTGAAATGCATGTAGTGATGACCTTGGAGAAGATGATTTCCAGTTTCTTAATAAGCTTTGGTTGATGTATTGCTGCAATGGCTAACTCTTTCATCAATATAGAAAGGGCGATATTAATGCTGAATGAAGACCAACGATTAGGCTTGACTGTTGCTCATCTTCTACTTATGACAGATGATGTATCTATCCAATTATTCATAAACAAAGTTTCTTTATCTTCTGGTTTGTCTTTTGTAAGCAGCAGACGAATAATCCTTTCTAGTGCTTTGTCTTGCGATTTGTCTGTTGAACTGTAGAGGCATGGATGACTTGTTTCTTCAGCACTTTGTCTATTGAGCTATCTATTGTAAGTGGTAGACAGATTAGTGGAGCATAAATGGATTTTCTTTATTGCTTTATCTGATGGTTTATCTATTATAAGGGACAAACTAAGCATTGAGGCATAGATGAATTTTCTTCACAACTTTGTCTATTGGGTTGTCTATTGTAGATAATAGATAAGCTTAGTTGAAGAAACAAACATCATTGCTCTGCCAGATGAGCTTTTTGCTATGCCATATGAGCTTCACTTCTCTGCTTTGTCTATTTATAACTAATGGTTCAAATTATATTTCCTCACAAGCATATGGACGTATAGCAATATAGTATGCAATGCAAGGATCAATCCCATACAGAACGGTCAAACCGACCTAATTAATTTTAGTTAATGAACTCTCCTAGCTATAAAAAGAATGTATTTATAACTATATAAATATGAGTAATGATTAGTATAATTTTAGAAATTTAGAAATTTAATGGAATGAAAGTAAATCAATGGCTAAATATAATGCAAAGAGATTAGCAAGATGCAAAAGTCTAGGGATCCGATTTCACCACTAGATGATCTCCCTTTGCATATAGAATGCTAGATTCAATGCCTCACTTGGGTTCATTCTTTCAAAAGTAAGATTATTACCATTAGGTGTATAGGTTTAAATTAAGTATTTTTACTCATTCCAATTACCTATGGCCTATAGCATAATTGAGGTGAAAACCCATTAATCTCAAGAACATAAAAATCAAAATAATATGGTTTAGCATTTGATGTCTACCTTAACCATCTATCCTTCTCATTCAAGGGAGCTCATGGTTTATCATATGGTGTCTACCTTAAACCACACTTTGATAATTAATCTAACTTATAATATTAGTGATCAAGCAATAAAACAAGTTAAATCATTATAAACAGCATCATGAATGAAAGAAGATCATATAGCATTAATAACCAACAAACCATAACAAAGAGTATAAAAAGGGTTAGATATTCACCCTAGAAAAAGAAACTAGTTCAAGGAAGAAAAAGAAAAAGGAACTCCCTTCATAAACATGGAATTTAGCAGAACTTGATCTCATCTCTTGCTCCCGTGCTTCTCTTCTCTTGCAAAACTCTCCTTCCCCTTGCCTCCAAAGGAGCCTCCAAAAATCCTTCAAAATGGAAGTGAGAAGTTCTCTAAAGAAATCCTAAATTCCTCCTTAAAAACCCTCGGCTACCCCCAATATGCTCAGTTATGCACTTAGCATAAAATATGCAAAACTAGGGTTGCCATTGGCGTCGCCAATGCTTGCTTGCCATCCTACTAGAGACACACTATTTTAACCATAATGTCCTCATAGGAACTCAAAAGTACATGATTCTTTTTGAATTGGATATATTATTTCAAGGGATACAACTTTATGTTGATTACTTTGTTTGAATTATCCATATTATATGAGCCATGGGCCCTCAAAGTGACATCTTTTGTCATCCAAAATTTCTATCAGCAGAATTAAAGTCTGAGATAATTGTAGTGTTTGAGCCATAGCTTTCATGTTTCAAATCCAAATCCTATGATTCTTGATTTGTTAGATAGATAAATTCAAGAGGTAAAACTAATATTTTGAACACTTGAACTGAGTCAATGGGTACTAGAAATTATGTCAAAGTAGTGCTTTGTTTTCACATTTAGCTTCTTCAACTTGTAATCTTCTTTTTTTAGTTACTTGTTCATCATCCAAACTCCATTGCTTTGCTCCTTTCTCCAACTTGATGTCTTTCATGATTTATTCCATTTATTATACTTAATTATTTGCAAATAAACATACTAAATCAATATAGAATTAACTTATCAAGTATTAACCAAATTAAGTGTAGATTTATTGGAATCCACTACATTTACATCAAAAGAGGATCCAAAACATATGTGAATTTAAGTAATAAAATGTGGCTGATTATGAGCTCATCAATAATAGATAATCATTGGCTCACTTATGATGGATGAAGTCTTTACTCTACCATACAACCTTTCACTGCTCTTGCTAAACAATCTTCACTTCTCTGTCTTTTTTTGTTACCAACAGACGACCATTGGCTCAACTGTGGCTTGCTTATGATAGACGAAGTTTGTTATATATACACTGCTTTGCATTCGTCAGATATAATCTTCCACTTCGATGATGAATAGACACAACTGAATCCTTTTCATTTGTGCTTTGTCCATAACAACACTTCATCTATTGCTTTTTTACTCGCCCAAGCCTTGACTCCTTGGAATATGTTTTCTATGTTCATTTTTCATAAGACCTGCAACTTGATACTAAAATCTTGGCAACAATCATTAGTACATAATCTCTAATCAAATTTTGTTTATCATCAAAACCATATATTTATAATAATAGAAATGACTATGATGGGAGAATTGAACTACTTCCTTGGATTGCAAAATAAGCAAAAAGATGATAGAAATTACATTTGCATATCCAAATATACTATAGAGAAGATGAAAAAGTTTAAAATGGAAGAAATTAAGGCAGCAAGCACTCCAATGAACACATTAACAAGGCTGGACAAAGACGAAAATGGTAAACTTATAAATCAAAAACAATATCAAAGTATGATTGGATTTTTTCTTTACCTTACTGCATCTAGACCAAATATTCTCTTTAATGTATGCTTATATACTAGATTTTAGTCCAGTCCTAGAAAGTCTCATCTTACTGTAATGAGATAAATTTTTAAGTATTTGGTGGACAAACTAAATCTAGGACTATTATCCCATGGGAACTGGTTTTGAACTCATTGGATATTCAAATACTGACTTTGGAGGATACAAAGTTGATAGAAGAAGTACTAGTAGAACCTGTCAATTTCTAAGAAATAGTCTAGTATCATGGTTCTCTAGGAAACAAACTAGTGTCCCTCTCTCTACAGCAGAAGCTGAATATATAGCAACTGGAAGTTATTGTGATCAATTGCTGTGGATGAAATAATAACTTTTTGACTATGGATTGACGTATAGAGACATACCCATCAAATGTGATAATACTAGTGCCATATGCTTGATAAAGAACCCTATGTTACACTCAAGAACCAAGCATGTATAAATTAGGCAACACTTTATTAGAGATCATGTAGAAAAGTAGGATATATGTCTAGAATATGTGCCCACAAATGCTCAACATACTGATATCTTTACTAAGCCACTACCATTAGATACCTTCTGTAACATTAGAGGAGAATTAGGCATGGCTAATGTGATCATCTGAGAATAAAATCTTTAATGTTTCTATGCTTGAAATTGTAATGTTTTCATATGCTTTCATGAGACTAGACTTCATCTTAGATGAAGTCGGTTACCTTTATACAGTGCTCTACTCTCAATTCATCAAAATCTTGGTTTTTGAGGTCGAGTACAACTCATTTTCTGACCAGAATCAATTTACAACTATCATTATTATATTAGACTCTTTTTAGCAAGAGTTATTCTCTCTTTCCAAAAATATCATATTAACTACCTCATATAGCCCCCACATTCAATCTATTTTAAACCTTGACTCACAGTCCTTCTCTGCACCACAAAGATAAAGCTACTCAGAGAACAACACTTTGGAAGCAAGCATAGTGAGATGACAAGCGTGTGGTAGGGACTAAAAATCAACCATTGCTTCTTCAGTTGCTTCCTTGGTGGAATGATAATGCTTCTTTCTACACCTATCTTACATCCTTTTCATTAGAAACATTTCTTTTGAAACTCTAGCTTTGTAGACATTATTCTTCGATCTTATTACTACCAAATAGCCTTGATTCATATAGTACATTATCTTGGGCATTTGAAGAGGAGGGGAACAAAAACAATAAGTATATTACATCCATCTTCAACCCTTCATCTTCCCATCCACCATCCAAAACCTTGGTTTCTCACACTTGAACAAACCTCTCCAAGTTTTGGATGCACATCCCCCCACTGTATGGAGGCCCCTCCTTTGGCGTCCACTAAAATTTCTCACTCCATCTCTCCAAACTTAGAATGTTTGTATCTAGTTCAACCTGCTTTGTATCTTTGTTTGTACTGAAATGAAATAAAATAACATTTTTGTTTGTTTATCTCTTTATGTTTGACTTGTACTTACTAGGAGTGGATATTTCCTTTTGCTTATAACAAAAATGGGGAGAAAGAATCACAAATTATCTCAAAGGGAAATGTAAAAATGCATAATCTTTAAAAATCAGGGGGAGAATACATATAAAACAAGTCAAGGAAAATAACAAAAAATGGCAACTTGAGGAATGATTTAACTTTACAACATATTTTTTGGATTGCATACATTCAAGGGGAGATTATCTTTTATGAGATAATTTTTAATCAAGTTTTGTTAGCATCCAAAAGAGGGAGAATGTTAGTATAAATGTATGGTTTTTATGATAAACAAAACTTGATTAAAGATTATATACTAATGGTTGTTGCCAAGCTTTTAGTATGTAGAATCAAGTTGCAGGCCTTATAGAAAAATAAGCATAGAAAAAATATTTTAATGCATCAAGGCTTGGGCAAGTAGAGAAGCAAAAGACAAAGTATTGTTATAGACAAAGCTCAAATGAAAAGGATTCAACTCAGTATCCATTCGTCCGTCGAAATAGAGATTATATCTAACGAATGCAAAGCAGAAGAGTTCATCTATCATAAGTGAGCCACAATCAAGCCAATGATTATCTGATTAAAATAGAAAAAGGTGGAGAAGTGAAGGTCGTCTGGTAGAGTAGAGAAGTTCATTTGGCGGAGCAATGGCATTTGTCTATATATCTAAACTCATCTCCTATCTACAATAGATAACCCAATAGATGAAATGGTGAAGAAAAAATCATTTGAACCCACAACAGACAACCCAAAAGATGAAGAGGTGAAGAAAATCTATCTATGCTCCAATAGTCTATTTGTTACTTATAATAGACAACTCAATAGACGAAGCAATGAAGAAAATCCATCTGCGCTCCAATAGTCCATTTGTTACTTATAACAGATAACTTAACAGACGAAGTACTAAAGAAACAAGTCATCTATGTGTCTGCAGTTCATCAGACAATCCACAAGACAAAGTGCTGGAAAGGACAATTCATCTAAGCTTCTAAGATTCGTCTATTACTTATAATAGACAACCTAATAGACGATGTGATGAAATGACACCTTCACGATTCTTTTGATACTTATGATAGATAAACTAGAACAAAGGAACTTTGTCTAATGAATAGTTGGACAGATGCTTCATCTGTCATAAGTAAAGATGAACAATGGGCAAACCGAAATGTTAGTCTTCATTTAGCATTAATGATGCTCTTTCTACATTGATGAAAGAATCATCCATTGCAGCAACACCTCGACCAATGCTTATTAAGAATCTGGAAATCATCTTCTCTAAGGTTAGTGCTGTAGTCATTTCAGTAGACGAGGATTAAGCAGAAGTAAGAAAATTCAAATGTGCTAATCAGAACATTCTTTTGTCATTAATAAAGCTCACCTACCACCAATGGCTAGAATTCAAAGCAGCTATAAATGAAGCATTGTTGAAATAGGAGGAAGTAACCAAGAATTAAGGAAAATATTCAAAAATTATCTTGAGAGCATTTATTGATCTAAGCCAAACCTTCTGCAATCCTTCAAGAGTCAAGAGCATTGCATTCAAACCTTCCTTAATTTTCTTTAAAGGTTCCTAACCACCTTTTGGGAAGATCATTTACTTTTGCATTTAATTTTCAGAAACCTTCCCCTGTACTTATTGAGAAATACCTATGCTTCAACTTCTAATATTCATTCTTTGTAATCCTTAAGCTAGTGATTGAGACTAGACTTAAGAAGAGTTGTGACTATCTAAGTGCAGACAAGAGCTATTTATTTATGCCCCTTAGAGCTGGAAGCTAGAAGAGTGTTGGGAACACTATGGGAATACTATGATCGCGACCCTTAGAGCTTGAATCAAGAAGAGTGCTAGGAGCATTATTGTAATTCTACTATTGGGAATAGTGTAACCAAAGACACTAAGAGGAGAGTGTTCTTGGAAGAATGGAGTAGAGTGTTTACTCGAACCACTATAAAAATCTTTGTCTTATTTATTTGTGCATTAGTTGATTAAGTGATTAGATTGATTGCTAGAGGGATGTTTAATCCTAAAGAGGTTGAGCAATTATTTTAAGTACCCAATTCACCACTCCCCTCTTGGATTTTTGCCTAATCTTCGGGACCAATAGTCCCCAACTAAGCCTCCTAAATATTGACTCCAGTGGCTCGAGTATGAGCAGGTTGTTTCTGTGACTCTTCTTCTACCATGGGGCCCTTTCCTTTATCTATTCTTTTCCTTGGTGCCATTACTGCATAATTGAACATTACCAAATCATATACTCATACACAAATAGGGCATTCATTCAACTTATCCACTGAGGATCCTTGTTAATTTCCTAAGCTTAATGTTCACCCATGTTTCTATAGATTTCAAACTTATACCAAACATGACATGTCATTCTTTCAGTCATTTAACATTCACTGTCATCATAATTCTGAGACTTACTTTGATCATTATCAGTGATGAGCCAAAAAAATAGATGGTTCGCAATCTATCCCCGGCAACGGCGCCAAAAACTTGATGGTTGCCATAAACTCGATGGCTCAGGTTTTAAATAACCTCGCAAGTGCA
>JAYJMB010088469.1:0-19396 GCA_036873735.1 Pouteria campechiana | reverse complement strand
CGGATAGATGAGGATAACATATATTCTCTTATGTTTCCTAGTTGATGTTATTATGTTACGTGAACGTGATGATTTATAACTAATGGGGATAAGGGCTATCCCATGATTCTTCATTTAATTGTCTATTGATGGAATGGAAAGCATTCCATGGTAGTGTATTTATATAAATATGATATGGTATGTTTATGCCTACATGGCATACTAGTGATATTATAGGCCTGAATGACATAAAATGTATGTTGGAATAATGAGGACTTGTTCATTATGGGTATACGCTCGGACTCATGCCTTCTTATTCTTATTTTTTTAGTTAGGAGGTCAAGTAAAGAATCCCAACTGTGGATTGAGGTTGGTGAACAAAATATGAAGAAGCCATTCTTGTCGTATGAAGAAATGGGATTGTAATGCCATAATGTAATTGTATAATTGTATTTCAAGGATTTCAATTGATATATAAGATGTATTGGCATGTCCTAGTGATAATTAAGTATGACTGTGGGAGGATCGATATGATCCCAATGATGTATATTGCCATCATGATTCGGTTTCGATCTAGGCAGCCGTGCCTGTGGGTATGAGGTTTATGGTTATTATTATTTCATAATTATTAAAATATTAATTTTTTATGATTAAATGTATGCCAGGTGTAGATCCTTATATTTCAGGGTAGATCTGCCAAATTTTTGGTAGAATTTTTCCTGAGAAATAGAAAAAATACAGAGTAATGTTAAAACGCATAGGCCCCTAGGTGGGGTGTGACAATAACACAAAGCTAAATTTATTGTTCCTTAGAGATAGTAAAAGATTCTTTTAACTGTTGTCCAATGAATAGATTTAGGGTTACTTTGATAACGACTAACCACATTAATTGCATGGGCTAGATCAGGTCGTGTACATAATATAACGTACATTAAATTACCAATTGCACTTGCGTATGGAACATTAGCCATCCTATCTGTCACACCCCACCTAGGGGCCCATGCATTTCACCATTACCTTATAATTTCTCTATTTTAAGGGAAATATTCTATCAAAAAATTGGTAGATTCTACCCTAAAATATAAGGTTATATACCTGTACAATTCTTTATCATAGATAGTTATAATTTCAATGAGTATAAAGCAGTGACGTAAACTAAAAAACATACATCCATAATTGAGTGCCCAAGATCGAAACCAAATCATAATGACAATCACACAAATCCATCCACAATTGCATTACTATGACATGCCAATACTATACAATATACATCATTTTGATTTTCTTAATTATCAATACCCCGATTACAGAAATCTGATTAAATTTCCAAATACATATACATGAAGGGATTCCAATCCCAAGTTATTATACCATGATGAAAATATCTTTAATTCTTGCTCACAAGCCCCAACTCATAGTTGGATTCTTTACCTAACCTACTAGGTAAAAATTAAAATAAGAAGGCGTAACTCTCCAGTGAACTGAGTAAGTAGGCAATTCGATGAAAATAGTACCAAATAAATCACTAATAAGCATAATTAATTATAGCATCATGGCATTTCCATGACAAACTAAACATAACATCCATGTAGTCACACTCATGTGCGAATGATCATACAATCTCATCTTATAGGCTCTTACAGCCTCATACTAATTCATTCTCCAATTCAACATTTAAATATCATCTTATCAATAGGCATTTCATCTATTTATAATTATCATCATTGTACACAAAACATAGGATACTCCTTCTCCCATCCACCTATGCATTTAGAAAAGAAGGTTATTGGGATGTCCATTGTCCTCATCAATACACCTATTCACACATATACAATTATACATGTGGGATATTCTTTACTCCCTCACATAGACATCTCTATATACAAGAAAAAGCATCATCATATGCATAGACATGAGATACTCACTATCCCCAGCAATCACATGTTTATATTATAAAGAAACACCAATCATATCAATCCTAGGGATACTTATTATCCCTAATATTCATGCATTTACCAAACCTAATAAACATTAATCTTTAACAAAGTACGGAATGTCCACTATCCCCATCCATTCATACATGCCCAGGTTCAAATATGGAATATTCGCTATCAACATCCATGCATTCATTCAAAAAAAAAAGGAGCCTACTTACCTGCATGAAGAGCCACTTCATAAATTCTCATCAGCTTCTTAACTTACCATCCATGCATAATGATCCTACATAAATCACATATATCAACATTTAATATACATATATTTCAATCAAAAATTTCAATTCAATTTAAAAAAATAGATGACACCCCCTTAATCTTCTCATTAAGGTATATTCACATCTCATTATTCAATTACACACTCTAAACACTCATATTAATGGAAATTATCCCCTATTCAAGTTGGGGTTCCATATAATCCAAGTTTGGAAATTTTTACTAAGTTCCTCATTTCATTGTGTTGCACTCCTTACATACATTTCAACAAAAACTTTGTATACATGGCTTAAATCACTAAATTCAGCCACATATCATCCATCTCATGGGTTATAAATTTTACACAAATCATCTCTAACATAATTACCATGTATTTAATTTTATTTAAAATCAATTTAGGCACAAGTTTCGCCCAAATTATCACCAAACAGTTCCTACACATGAAATTTGCTTCACCTTGAAGCAATTTAACAAACACATCATGTGCATTATAAGTTTTAGCCACCTATCTCCTATTTATTCAATATCAGTTACATACACTTAATTATCAATGAAATCAACACTTAATTATCGTCATAAACAAGTAATTAAAGCATTAAAAATTTATTTTTATATCTACCCATTCATCCTTTCATCTCAAACAAGTTTCCATTGATGCATTTCATTAAATAATTAGCTTGCATGACTTATTTACGCAATTCCCATTGTAATTATTCATCTCTTAGCATACTTAACACTCTAAATTTATCATTAAATCACTAATTAAATATTAAATACATTCTACATATCACAGACATAGCCCAATTTATGCCCAAATCATGCCCACGTCCAAATTACATAAATTGGGTTGCCAATCATGTTTAGTCATTTTCCCCCATCAAAACTCCATCAAATCCATGCATTTCCAACTCTAATTAGCCCCTACAAATGGGACATCAACCCAAAATTAGAAAACATGATCAATGGAGCAAAGGGTTTACCTATGAGAGTAATTAGACAATTTCCAATGCTAAGATGGAGGATTTATCTTGATTTCTTCAATCCTTACACAAATAGCAGCAAGAGGCATGAATCAAACCCGGGCATGAATCAGACCCGTGACCTCTTTACATGTCCAAATGGATGTAGATGGTGTGTTCTTTCTTGGGGATGAATTTTCCTAAGTAAAATTGAAATTTTTACTGCAAAATTGCAAGGAGAATGGAGCGTGGGATGAGAGGAGGAGGGCTGATCGTGGGTTACAATGGAGAAGGCAGGAAGGGGATGTGTTTTGACTTTTAGGAAGATGGTGGAGCACCTTAAGTGCTCTTGCTTATGGTGCTTCAGCTGTGTATGTCCATGCATACATACGCGGCCCATTTTGCGATGATTTTTCCCTTAATTGAATATAATTAATGCCTCTCTTAAGCATCTCTTATATTTTACATAAAATTTCATAATTAACTCTCTTAAAATTTCAATTAATTTTTGTATATAAAAATTATAATTTAATTAATCACATAAAAACTTCATTTACTATGAATTTTGGCCCACTTGATAATTAGACCTCAAATATCATATAAAATTAGTAAATCATTTACAAATTCCACATCATACATATATATATATATATATTTATCTCAATGGATCTTTTATGCAAACTTTAAAAATTATTTTGCATAAATAATACACAAAATTTAAAATTTATTAAGTTAATCTCGTCATTTTTATCCTTAATTATTCACCAAGAGTAGTTTTGGTATATTGGGCTTCACTTCCTCATACGATGTCTAAATCATGTGATTCTCAATATGTTGGAAATATAATTTCAAGCCATACAACTTTCATATTGAACGTGTTTTCTAAATCATCCAACTTCTATGCCAAATATTGGATACAAGTGACACCATTTTCATAGATGGTTTCTTTTTTAAGATACTCTTGCCCTTTTTCTCCATTCTTTTCCCTTTTCTCATACATTATTGCCATAATTTTTTCATTAATATATCATTAAAATGCACCATAATAGTACTCAAATATCTAAGAATCAAATCATGTAACTACTCACATATATTTTTAATAGTTTAGTTACATTAAATTCACTTGCACTTTATATACACCTGCACCATTACGTTTCAAATTTAATTTCCTCCACCTTAAGTCATCATTTATAATTTAAAAATAAAATTTACCCAATTTTTAACACCTTGGGTGTTACACTATCTCTTTCTTCCTTAGTCATAGGACACTGTTCCACATTAAGCATAGAGCCCTTCTGAATGGGAGTGTCAATAGGATTACTATTGTACATTCGAAATCTTTCTAAAATATTCCTAATATAGGTTTCTTACGATAAAGAAAGAAATATTTTAGATCGATAAGGAATGACATTGACACCTAATATAAACTCAATTGGTCCCAAATTATTCATCTCAAAGATAAAGTGTGTCTCTAGTAGCATTTATCATTTCTAGCCAAGAGTATATCATCAACATATCATGTGAGGATGAGAATCTTATTCTTTATCCTTCTGACATATACATAATGGTCATCATCTATCATTAAGAAACCCAAAGTCAAAATAGTTTCTAAAAAAGCAATGTACCACTGCCTATATGTATAAATAGAACATTTCAAGTGATAAATCTTGCAACCCTCCCCTTTGATTTGAAAATCCTCAGGCTAATCCATGTAGATCTCTTTATCTAGTTCTCCATTAAGAAATGTCTTAATGTCTTAATATCCATTTGAAATAATTCCAAATCTAAATGAGCTACTATGGCTAAAATGAGATGGAATAAAGTGAATCTCAAAATGTTTCATCATAATCTACACCTGTGTAACCCTTAGCTACTAATTGTGCCTTGAACTTATCAATAGAACCATTAGATTTTCTTTTAAGTTTAAAAATTCATCTATTACTAACTAGTTTACACCTTGGTGGTAAGTCTATTAACTCTTAAACATGATTTTTAGTTATAGAATTAATTTCCTCTTGCATAGCTTCAAGCCATTTTCTTAAATCAGGTGAAGCCAAAGCTTCAACATAAGTAGTTAGCTCCTAAGAATCTACTACAACTAGGTTCAATAAGAACTCACCCTCGATCTCACAATGCCAATGATGAACATTTCTTTGAGCACTTCTTCCTAATCCAAGGTTCTCAAAATTATCTGACACTCCAAGTTCATTCTGTAAGAACTACTACTATTCCCTACCATGTAAGGAACTATTGGAAATTCCTTATCCTATATGATAGGATTACAAATATCAAAATGAATCAAATCTAAAGGATTTGAAACTTTTGTAGCCTTACCAAAAGGCTTCCTACAATCTTTTCCTACTCTGCATGGAAAGTGAACTCAACAATCCATTTCTAGCTAAATGGAACATTCTATCCTAGCCAATGTGTCCTAGTCTAGCATGCCATTTTGCAGATTTAGAAATAACATCAGAATATGAAGAGGCAGACATACTAATCATTACATTTACTTTGCAAAAAAAATTTGAGTCTAATTTTAATAAAAGGAACTCATTACCCATTGTTCCTTGACAAAATAAAGTTTCATCAGAGTAAATAGATAAACCATTACCATCAAATAAGAAAGAATATCTATAACTAATCAATTGTATTACTGAAATTAGACTACCTCGAATAGAAGGTGCACAAAGCACATTATGAATGAGCAATGTGCACCCATCATGCAGGTTAAGTTGATATGATCCAACTCTTAGAACTTCTTCTTATGCTCCATTGTCCATAGTGCCATATCTTTGCCCTTTGAAAGATGATGATAGTTTAAAATCTAGCTCTATTAGCAACAATGTGCTTTGTTGCACTCGTATCTACAATCCAAGCAGAAGGAGAGTGAGTCACAAACACATGTGAACAAACAAATATGAGACCACCAAGGTCTAGACATACTTTCTTTGGTTCACTACACTCATTAGCGAAGTGACTTTTCTCTCCATAGTTGTAACACTTTGGTTTGGATTTATCCTTTCTGTTAGTGTGCTTGCCTCTAGACTTCTTTAACCATTTACCTTTAGGCGTCAAAACCTCTTGATTTCCTTCATTCTTCCATTTATGCTGGGGTCCATGACCCTTACAATGAGAGGAAGATGAGGCAATCATTGCAGTAAGGTGACTCACCTAAACGTGCTCTGCCTCTAGGTCCAAATACCTAAAAATATCTACAGTTGTCTTGATACTCTCATTATGCCCGAGTATCAACTTAACCTGGGTCCACTCAGGATTAGGTAAAGAATAAATGATTTGCAAAATTTGTTGAGCAGGTGAGAGTTCTACTCTAGTTGATGCAATCTCTCTTGCCATGTTAGACATTTCAGCAATACGCTCAGTCATGGTATGTTTGGGGTTCAGTTTATACTGATTGTATTTAATTATTAAGATACTCAACCTAGATTCTAAGGTACCCCCAAAATGAATATGCAGCTAATCCGACATTTCCTTGGCAGTTTGAAATTTCTTCAATTCTCTGATCAAAATGTTATCCATGTAAGCAAGCAACAAGAACTGAGCAAATTGGTCCTTTCTGACCCAATTATAATAGGCTTCCTTATCATGCCTATGCTATGCTATATTACCCTCTACAAGGGGTTCTATAACCTGGGTTAGATGACCAAGTAGCTCCTAGTCGTGGAGAAGATACTGAACCTTCCTATGCCTTATATCAAATTATTTTCATTCATTCTTTTACCTTTTACAAGATTAGTTAAGAAACTTTTCGTGGCCATCTACACATCTACAATTATTGCAAAAAAAGAGAGAGAAAATATTTTGCATTAGCCCAATATCTCTTAAACATAACATTCTCATATAATTAAAGACTTCTAAATTCCTTTCTAAATTATAAAATCAAAAAAATTCACTATGCTCATTAATCATTTTTTGTAATAAAGTAAGAAATAAGAATCTAAAAGAAATGGAATGTACCACATAATTATACACTTAGCATAATTAACATACAACTAATGTATTAAAAAATAAGCACAGAATAAATAAAAACATCTTAACATGCAACACATGTATATATACATATATATATATATAACTATTGCTGAAAATAGAATTAACAATGAAAACTATGTTGCTAAAAACATTGTTGCTAAAGAACTAAACTAGACTAGCCCACGAGCGAGTTTAGCCCAAGAAACCTAAAAACCCATTGGCTCCTACCAGGGCCACAACCTAACTTATCTAGAGAAAGCTCTAGCAACAAACTACTGGAACTGTTACTAAAACAAATAACAAAAATGTTTTATGTTGCAAAAAACATGTTGCTGAAGTACATGTTAAAATATTTCAACTGCACAACAACGGCATCTAGTTTCTTTAATTTAGTAATACTTTTTTAATTTAAAAAAAGGGTTATTTATGAAAACAAATTTTATGACTTTCTACTAAGAAAGAGATTTAAAATGCATTTAAATTTAGGTGAATCACATACATAGAAAGCCTTGATACAAATGTTGGGAAATTAAATATATCAACATATGATATTGAAGAATCGTGAATAGAAGACTTACCTTTGAAACTTGATGTGATTACAACCCAATAGATCTATAGAAAACTCACTTTGATGAAGTGTAGGTTGTTCATTGCAAATTATACTGCAAGTGTCTAATGTCAAGTTTTATAATATAGTGATGAATGAGTGATATATCCACAAGGATTGTGTATTTTAATTTCTCAATAGCTATCGTTATGAATAATCTTAACTTTATCTGAATAAGCAAAAATTAAAGGATTGAATAATAAATCAACTAAACAAGCTTTGATGAGAATAAAATAA
Source organism: Pouteria campechiana (assembly GCA_036873735.1). Classification (NCBI taxonomy): domain Eukaryota; kingdom Viridiplantae; phylum Streptophyta; class Magnoliopsida; order Ericales; family Sapotaceae; genus Pouteria; species Pouteria campechiana. The sequence goes on along the minus strand of JAYJMB010088469.1, from coordinate 11,414 downwards.
GGTATGAAGATTCTAGAGGCTTGATTTCATTTATGCTTTATTCATATTATTCTCAATGTATTCCCAAATTATCATTGCATTGGTTTACAAATTGAGAATGTAACAACACTCAACTCCCTCTCTCGAGTGCCAAGTCAAGTACCTATTTCTAACATTCTAATTTCAATATCCCTATAAAAATCTGAACAATAGAAATGCATTAAGATCTAGATATGTATGTAATTCATAATTTATTAGAGACTCCCTCTCTCGAGTGTCAAACCCTAAATACATAATCATTTAATAGATGGCTAATCATTTGAAAGATTTAAACACTAAATATCACAAATAAACCAAACATAAGATAAATCAAGCCATTCATTGATTAATCCATGAAATCCACATAAAATCCATCTCCCCTCTAGAATGGGAAGATTAGCTATTTATGATGGAGCATATATCAATCAAATAATCATTCAGCATTATCACAGTTTAAATCCCAAAAATAAAATCCAAGATACAAAGAAAGAAACCAAATTACAAAGAAAGTAAACAATTGAAATAAATAAAACTTAAGATCTTCCCCTTTCAGCTTGACTTTCAATCATTGCAATTAATCTCCTTTGGTTTGATCTTCAACCTTGATCTTCTCTTCTTCAAAGCCTCCAAAAAGAACCCTAAAATCTCTAGCAATGACTCTCTAAAAACCCCTAACAAAGGAATCCCAAAAGCTACCCAAAAACAAGGTTTTATAGTGAAAAGTCGGGGAGCGAAAATTTGTGCAATGCAATTAATAAGCACCAGCATAGCAGTAGCAAAGTTTTTGCCTACATATGATGTAGTTTAGTGGAGTTGAGCTCGGTGGTGCCAAAATCACTGCTTGTCTTACGATGTATTTTTCTTGCTCCATTTCATCCTTGCAATCCTCCAATCACTTGTACTTGATTTTTCTTGTAGTTTAGCTCCATTCTTCCACTCTTCAATGTGCCTAGAAAAAAATATAAAACATATAAAATGCATGCAAATCCTTAAGGATCAACAAGTAAATAAGCTTGTTCACTACTCTATATAAGTGAATAAAATTCACTTATAAAATACCCCCAAACTTACTCATTTGCTCATCCTCGAGCAAAACACAAAGAACAAACTTCTAGAATAAGTACAAAAACAACATTGATCAAGTTCATTATCCAAAGACCTTAAAAAGATCAACATAGTTTAGAAGGAAACATCAAAATTCATTCATGAAAGAAACATCAAAATGTCATTCATGTCTAGAATTCCAACTTGAACATCAACATTTCTACCTTCAATTCCTTGGTGCATATGCAAAGAGTTATAACTATTTCACTTTAAATCACTTCTGACTTAGATTCATTCACGCATCCAAGTAAAACATATTTAATGCAAACTCTATGAATTCATAATTTATAAGAGACTACACTAGATATGTATGAAACATTTTACTTTCTTTCTTTCCATTTTAACTCTTCTTATTTCCCTTATTTAGGTTGTATTACTATCTCATTCCTTAAATTTATCTTCTTTTGAATTCTATGAAATGTGATCCCCCTAAATTTTTAGACTATAATACTACCAAACTCCCAAACTTATTTTCTTTTAATTTATAAAATGTGATCCCCCTAATTAATTGGTGAATTATTATACATGCTTTTCTTTTATATCTATTGTTCATCTCAAACAGTAATTACAATAAATTCTAAAGTTCAAATTGAGTTATACATACTTAGTCAACTAAACTATTTCTAAGTACTCAATGAATTAAAAAAGAAATGGCTATGTGATCAAATGTGTAAGGAATTTAAGGCAAATTAGATAAGTATTTAGGTCAAGCACACAGACATTTTTGAAATTCTTCATTTTCTTTTGAAGCCATTGTTATACATCTTGTTCAAATCATTGGTCTCCTATAAGAACTCAGATCAATGCTCAAAATATTTTTTTTCTCGTAAATCAAAAACATAACCACAATAACAAATACACATTAACTAGAAATATAAATAAAATAAACATGGAATACAAGCAAAACATAAACCAAACACACAAAACACAAATAAGACTCCCCTGAAACTTAAAACAGACATTGTCTCAATGTGTAAACTAATGAACGAGGGGAGAAAGAAACTCCCTTGTGAAAGAATATGGTCCTTTGATGATGGAGGAAGGTTGTTATTGATGGTGTGCTCAGCTTTTGGAGGGTCAACTGATGTCAAGAAAATAAACTAAAGATTAAATTGATAAACTAAACTAAACTAATGAAGATAAACAAAAGAAAGAGAAAATGTGAAAGATTGGGTTACCTTCTAAGAAGCACTTGGTTTATAGTCTCAGCCTAACTATGGTCTTCCTCATTCTTTGAAATTAAATTTGGCTTTTTGTTTTGCTCCTGTTCTTTAAATCTTGGCATTGGCTTGTGGAATTATTCCAGTGCATGTAGTTGATAAGGATGATTGACCAATTCAGCATTATCTAAATTAAAACTATCAACCAATGCTACTTTCAATCCTTTCATGGCCTTTTTTGAAAGCTCTTCAATGTTTCTATCCACTGCATAAATCTGGAAGCAATCACTACTCCCATTGGATAACTTCAACTCCTTAAAAATTTTGAACTGCATTTTTTCATATAGGATATGCAGTGATTTCTTTTCCTCCCTGTATGCAAAATATAGAAAAATAGCCACTGGAAAGAATGAATCATTATCAAAACTTGTATACCTTAGATGATTGGGAAATTACTTCAGTTCTAAATTGGCTTTGGCATCTTCTATTGATGATTCTTCTTGAAGATTTTGAATAACGTAACTGGGTTTCTCTTTTGCAATGCATCCAAAGCTAGAACATGCTCTACATCCTCATTAGTTTTTGCAACATCTTAACTTATAGAATTTTTATTGTACTATCCTAAAGGATCTAGAATACTTTCATCTTTAATAGCATAATCCTCCAAAATCTCAATCATTTTGCACATATTTCTCTCAATGTCACTAAGAGAAACACCTTTGTTTGGATTATTGAAATCATTAGCAAGTTGACTAATTTGGATTTGCAAAGACTTGATAGATGAATATATATCTCCCATGTGCATTTCAATACTGTCAAGTCTTTCTTCATTAAAAGGGAATCTTGCTCAACTTTCTGTCACAAAGGTACTCAAAAGATCTTCAAGTGAAGACCTCTTTTCAGTTGGTTGGGGTTGATAATCAGTATATGGGTTTATGGTATTTCTTAGATTTTATAGAAAATATTCTCGTGATCATCAACCTTGGATGATAGTGTGTTGGTAGGTTGTATACGTGATAGTTACTATAGCCCCAGAAGTTTGCACTATGCATCTCTTCTTTAGTTCAGTTTATAGCCATATATGATCCAATCGCAGACGATGACTCTCCTATAATTGAAGCTCCCATTGATGTTGAATTGGCTATTGCTAATTGGTAAGTTAGAGATGATACCTATGTAGTGAGGGCTGTGAATGGATCCACCTCAAAACAACTGGCGAATTTTCTTGCAAAATTATGTTCATTAGGCCATTCGAAACCATTGTATGCCATGTCTCCAGGTTAAGAGATTTTGCATGGACTATCGAGAGATAAAAATAAATTGAATCAAATAATAATAAAATAAAAGAGAAATTAGAGTACAATATAGAAAGCAAAATTCTAAAAAAGCTAGGATTATTTGTTTATAATATTAGTGAATAATCAAAATGACACCAATTCTCAGCAACGACACCAAAAAACTTATTCGCTGTAAATTATATCGCAAGTGTATGATGTCAAGTTTTATAATATAGTGATAAATGGGTATCGTATCACAAAGATTATGTATTTTAATTTCTTAGTAGCTATCATTATGAATAATCTTAACTTTATCTGAATAACCAAAAATTAGAGGATTGAATAATAAATAAACTGAACAAGCCTTGATAAGAATAAATCAAGGTATGAAACTCTAGAGGCTTGATTTCATTTATGATTCATTCATAGTATTCTCAACATATTCTGAAATTATAAATACATTAAGATCTAGGATTCTCTGGAATGATTTCATAAAGCCTAGAAGCTCTCCCGAGTCATCCATGAATTTATATTATGATACTTAGATCCTATTCGGTGTTACCTCTCCCAAGTGTCAAATCCTAAATATATGATTTTTCAATAGATGGCCAATCATTTGAAAGCATTAAACTCCAAATATCACAAAGAAAAGAAACATAAGATAAATCAAGCCATTCATTGATTAATCCATGAAATCCACATAAAATCCATCTCCCCTCTAAAATGGGAAGATTAGCTACTCATGATGGAGCATAAATCAATCAAATAATCATTCAACATCATCATAGTTTAAATTCCAAAAATAAAATCCAAGATACAAAGAAAGAAAGTAATTGAAATAAAGAAAACTTAAGATCTTTCCCTTTCAGCTTGACTTCCAATCTTTGCAATCAATCTCCTTTGCTTTGATCTTCAACCTTGATCTTCTCTTCTTCAAAGCCTCCAAAAAGAACCCTAAAAACTCTAGCAAAGACTCTCTAAAGATGCCTAACAAAGGAACCACAAAATCTACCCAAAAACCAGGTTTTATAGTGAAAAGTCAGGGTGCAAAAATTTTCGCAATGCAATTCATGAGCGCTATTGCAAAGTTGCTGCTTGCATATGATGTAGTTTAGTGGAGTTGGGTGTTGTGATGCAAAAATCACTGCCTGCCTTGTGATGTATTTTGTTTGCTCCATTTCACCCTTTCCATCCTCTAATCATTCATACTTGATTTTTCTTCTAGTTTAACTCAATCCTTCCACTCTTTAATGTACCTAAAAAAACATATAAAACATATGAAATGCATGCAAATCCTCAAGGATCAACAAGTAAATAAGCTTGTTAAATACTAGATATAAATAAATAAAATCCACTTATCATAAATTACCAGATTCTGCAACAGAAAGCATGTTCCAAATCCTAAGAATTGTAATGATGATCCTAGAGAACTCTGTTTGGGACCTAGAGAATGCCCTAACTTTCGGGGAGAAGAGAAGAGGCTTGGACTTATGAGGGTTTCACTTCTTAAAACCTTATTTAGGAAAGGGGTTTTTCCTTTTATAAAGAACTTATTAATAGAATCCCAACCAATTAGAAAACTACTCTCCCAAAGTAACATATGTAATCACCCTAACATATGGGCGTGGATGCATATGGTTTTAATACCGTGTAACACATGCAATAATCTATATTAGAACTCTTCACACTCGGTGCCTACTTCATTCTCTAAGGTTTACCAACTTTCAAGTTTCACTATCCTCTTAGAAAAATGACATCTTATAGTTAGCTGTATAATTCTAATTTTGCCCAAGACTAGTCAACTATACAACATAGCCCATAGGTTGTCACACCCCTAGATTTCACTCAAACTTTAGGCAGCTTACTTAAATACATGCAAAGATGAGGGGAAAATGGAAAAAAATAAAAATAAAAATAAAAATTAATAAGGTTCTTAATATTTGAGAAAATCAATTCTACTTTCCATATACATTTTGCAATAGTTAAATACACACACATGATAACAAAAACTTGTTTGAAATCCTAAAATATAGAGCAGTTTAAAACTACTTCTTAACTCTAAGGAACAACTATTTTGACTGAATTCACAATAGAGAATTGATGAGATGTTACACTCTGTTACAATCCTATGACTTATGATATGCCCCCTCAAGATGGAACTCAAGATAGAAGTCTAATCTTGGGTTTGCAATCAAGAAAATGGACACAATTAAGAGGCTTAGTGAGTGACTCTGCAAGTTGATTTGAGGAGGATACATGAGCAACATGAAGGACACCATTTTGTACTTGGTCCCTGATGAAATGATAATTGATGGCTACATGTTTCATTCTAGAGTGAAACACGAGATTGGAGCAGAGTTGGGTAGCAACAACATTGTCATAGTATAAGACTGTATAGCAAGGCAGTCGAACACCAAGATCAGTTAGGAGATAGCAAAGCAAGTTGAGCTCAGCTGCTGCATTAGTTACTGACTTGTATTGAGTTTCAGTGGAAGATCTTGCTATATTTTTCTGCTTCTTAAAACTCTAGGAGATTGGATTGCAACCAAGATAAATGACATGAGCACCAATCAGCATTTGAAAAGGCATGTGCATAATTTTAGAGTTCTTTATATCTATTCTTGATAGCATGTTCTGACATCAAAAGCTTGTACTTCTCAAAAGTTATCTTCAAAAGAAAAATATAAAAAGCATACACATTGAAAAATTTCACTATAACATTTCTCGAATGCATAAACATCTATCTGATTTGTATTTAGGCATATGAAAAAAGATAAAAAAATAATAAAATAAAAATCAAACATTAAGAAGAATAAGAAGAGAATCTTGTAAAACTATAGTATCATCGGATTTGGTGTACTAGTGTTTTTAGGCTGATTTCGAGTCTAGGCCTTAATGAAAATAAAGTTGTGTTATTCTTTATAGAAAAAGGGATCCTTGGACTCATAATAACTATAAGCTTAATTATAAAATAATGATAAAATAAATTCCACTTAGAGGTAAATTCCACATAAGATAACTTAGAGATAAATCCCATATAAGATAATTCTTAAACAAATATAAACTTAACCTAGTGACAATCTTATGTTTATAAGACCCCTAGCTAGCTAAAAGCAATTATCTTGAGAATAAGGCCTCGTTTTGCCCTGCTATGGAATTAGTGTATCCACCTTGCTTCACATGTGCAATGCAAAAGTGGATACACTGATGGATCTGCGTCACAACCACTTATCAAAGGCTTTGGAAATCTTCAGATATTTAGAGGGCACACACTTTATTTAGTTAGGATCCACTCATACCTGTCATTTGAAGCTTGTGAAAATCTAATTTATGCAAGTTAGAGACACTCATTCTCTTCATTATTAGAGGAGATTCATTCGACAAGTGTCTAATGATGTGTGCATTGTGCCCCCAAAATAATGCTTGCCTAGTTATCGGTTGTTGCACATTTATTAAAAAGATAAAAATAAAAAACATAAAAGAATGAATGAAAAAAGAGAATATGGTCAAATGGTCCTCTTTTGGAATATAAATTCAATATCGCCTAATTAAACTTATGTGCATATGGGTGCCATTTAATGCATGTTGTATCTCGCTGTGTGAAATAACACACTATAAACTCTGGCTCTGATGGTAAATTAGTTTTAATGTCCCATACCTTATAATCATGTTCATATCTTTAAGTTTCCATCAGGTTAGACCATGTATTACATATATTTATCTTAATATTAAATCATGTTGCAGACACTTTTGTGGCACTCATTCTAGCCAGTCTATTGTTAGGTTGACCCCTTAGTGTCATGTTCACTTTCATTCCTGTTGAGAACCCAAGTTGCCCCATGCATGTTAGGGCTTAGGACTTTACGCTAGTGCTAGCTTAAACTTTTGAATTGATAGAGCATGTTAACCTTGACATGCACCATGCCTCTAGCAGCATGTGGAATAGAAATATGGGACCGGATTCACTATAAGCACCAGCAACATATGGGATTTTAGAAGCATGCATGTTTTGGTCAATTCCATTGTCAGTGGATGAGTCGGGGTGATACGTTAGTTGAGGTAGATGGGAGATGGGAGGGTGCTCTAGGATGCATACTTGGTGTACACTGCTCACGCCTATCTAGCACTATTCATGTAGACTTAGAAAATCTGATACATTAATAAGTTGTATTGTTTATCTAGAAACATGATTATGTAACTGAATTGAAGGAAAAGGCATCCCAAATGTAATATTTGTATATAGTGAACAATACCTATTGGATGATTACTTAATCTTATTAAATGGCACTTCAAATGCATTATGAAGTTCTTTTAGAGGAGACAAACTACTTTTGCATTTAATTTTAAAGCCATTAGTATAGATCTCCGAGTGAGGGATGGTGTGTGGTGTGCTATGGTAGGCAACAAAAATTTGAACCTTACGCCAATTAAATTACCTATAGTAGTGCGAATAAGGGTCAATCCCATGCGAAGTATTTAGCTTAGTTTTATGTATTATGACCAAGAAAGGGGGTTTTGAATGTAAGGAAGAAAATGTTATAAAAGAAATCTATCAGAGGAGAAAACCTTGGTTCAAGTTGACATCCACCATTAGAATCTCATAACTGATCATTGATATAATTATAAATCAATTCACACTTTAAATATTCACCATTAGAATTATTTTTCCTATCTCTCCTTCAACATAGTTAATTAGAAACCAGCATTCTAATTAACCCTAACCACTAAATAGCCCAAGACCAACGCTAAAGGTATAATATGATAACAGCATTAAGATTTGTAGAGATTAGTGAAGCTAAATAACACAAGCACCAGCGGTTGCATTTAATTTAGTCAAATATTCTTCCTAAGATTTAATAACTGCAATAATAGCAAATTATTAAATCCTAGTTGCTTGGAAAATTAGAGGGATTAAACAATTAAGGATTTGATTTCTAATCTAGCAATAGATTGCAATGAATAGCAAACTAGTAGGCCTCCTAAAATTAAGCATGACAATCATAATCATGAACAAAGAAGAACATTCAATATTCAAAGTAAAAATTGAATAATTAAATCAAATTAGATCCCATTGTATACTAATTTTGAGGCTTTTGTCTCCTTAAACTAAGAATAAAAGTTTAACCAGGTAGGGCCATGAAATCATGGAGAAAATAAAATAGAAAAGAGAGAAGAAGAAGATTCTCTGTCGAAAGTTGCCACAAGGTTCTCTCCAAACCCTAGCAAGAGAACCCTAAAAAACCTTAGGAAACTGTTATTTATAAAGAGTTAAAAATATACAAAATAGTAATTTTTGCAAGTTTCAAAAAGTGGGGAACGGAGTCAGGTGTTGTTGGTGCTACCTTATTGCCCGATGGCGGTGGTGTGAAGTGGGTTGGTGCCGGCGGCGCCGATCTGCTGCCTACGATTGCTCCTTACTCCTTCACTTCTCCTTTGCTCTTCATCCTATCTTTTGATTTCATCCTCTCAGTTACCCTTGATGTAGTCCTTATCTCTCAAAACTCTTAACAAGAAAGTTTTAGAACTTTTTCTTATGTTTCCAATCATCTTAATCATCTCAATAGGAGTTCGGATGAGAGAGGTATGCTCAAAATACAAAGTGATGCTGAAATTGTCCAAAATCCTTTAATTGACTTCTTTTTGCACTTAACCACTCCAATTATCTCCTAAATCAAAATATAAGAAAAATGAGTGTATATAGGAGTCAAATAAGTGTAAAAGATTAAGTATTAAGGGAATAAAATATGATATTTTGTATTCTCATCAAATTCCCCCATACTTAACTTTCGCTCATCCTCGGGCAAAACTCAAATTCGCTTTACCCCAAAAGAATATCAAGGTTGCAATTATCATAAACAAAGAACAACCAAAACTCTTCAAAACTAATAACACTTCATAAAGAAATCATTCTTACACAACCCACAATCATTCAGTAAGCATTCTCTCTTGAAGATGGATTAAACTAAATAAGTAGAACTCTCACAAAAATAAACACTTTACTCTCATGTGTTTGAAGAGTATATGTTTTACTCAAATTCATTCCAATGAAAATGATCTACCATAAGCTCGCACATCTTATTCTCCATCACTAGGATCACATGCATATCATGAATCATAAGGACTTTTCATGGGTTGTAACAGGGTTTGGGCTAAAGGTGAGAAATATTTGGAAATGTAGCTCAAAAGCCATTGAAATTAGTGAAGCACAAATAAATCAACTCAATATTAAATATATAAGACATGTAAAGCCACTTGTTTCATCCAACATCTTTCACCTTTGAATACATGATGTATAAACATACCCCTTCTCTGGAATTTTTGATATATATATATATATATATTTCATTCATCATTTTTTTTCACAATTTTGAGAATAACAATCTATTATATTTCATTAATCATAGCCATTCTACAAATTTTGACAACTACCTATGTTCTCCACTTTCATTCATGTTTATATTGAAACTTTTGATAGCTTAATAAGACTTGTGTTCTAATTCAATAGGAAGGTAATATGATTTTCCAAACACTAACTGATAAGGTGGCATACCAATGGGCGTCTTGTATGCAGTCCTATATGCCCACAAAGTATCGTCCAGGTGCAAAGTCTAATCTTTTGCATTAGGATTAACTGTCTTTTCAAGAATGGATTTGATCACTCGATTTAATACTTCAGCTTGTCCACTGGTTTGCGGATGATAGGTGGTTGACACCTTATGGATCACATGATATTTTTGCAACAAAGCTTCAATTGTTTGATTGCAAAAGTGAGTGCCTCAATCACTTATCAAAGCTCTTGGAATTCCAAACATGGAGAATATGTTAACCTTGATAAAATTTACAACAACCTTAGAGTCATTAGTCTTGGTGTCTTTGGCTTCCACCCATTTCAAAACATAATCAACAACAAGTAATATATAAACAAAACCAAAAGAAATAGGGAACGGTCCCATGAAATCAATGCCCCAAATGTCAAAAATTTCACAGACTAGTATGGGGTTTATGGCATCTCATTCCTTTGGAAAATATTACCTATCCTTTGACAATGATCACACAACTTACAAATCTTGAAACAAAGATAGCCAATAAAAACCACACTCTAACACCTTTCTTGCTGTTCTCTTAGCTCTAAAGTGACCTCCATAAGCATAAGAATGACAAAAGGTAAGTATAGATAGAAACTTACTCTCAGGAATGCACCTTCTTATTACCTGGTCTGCACAATGCTTCCACAAGTATGGGTCATCCCACACATAGAACTTTGCATCACTCTTGAACTTGTTTCTTTGAGCTTTAGACAAATGAGAAGGTAACATGTTAGTGACCAAATTGTTTACCATATTCACATACCAAGGCAATTTCTCACTCCCAGAGAATAATTGCTCATTAAAAAAAGTTTCCTGCAGATGTAGTTCATCTTCCACATGGACTAACCAACTCAAATGATCTGCAACCAGATTTTTTGTCCCTATTTTATCATTGATCTCCAAGTCAATTCGCTCAACAGAAGTATCTACCTTATTAACCTTGGCTTTGCTTCCTTCTTTATCATCAAATAATGAAGAGTTGCATGATCAGAATAAACAACAACTTTAGTACCAAATAGATAACATCTAAATTTTTCTAAAGCAAAGACAACAGCTGAAAGTTCTTTTTAAGTGGTGAATAATTTCATTAAGCATCATTCAATGTCCTTGAAGCATAATAGATGTCATGAGATGCTTTCCCAATTCTTTGACCCAAAACAGCACCCACTGCATAATCATTTGCATCACACATTATGATGGCTCAAATTTAATACCTCGCAAGTGCACGGTCGATGTATAGTCTAGTGTGCTTATGCAAGGGTCGATCC